>JASTWF010000376.1:395259-461906 GCA_030390025.1 Squalus acanthias | reverse complement strand
TCCGGGGGGGAAGGAAGGCGCGTAGGAAAAATAAACACATAAGGGCGGATCCCCTCGCGGAGGAAACATCTGAATTGGCCGAACTCACGCCCGAGTATATCGCGGAGTTGGTCGGGGACGCATGAGACTGGGGGGGTCCTCGTGCCCGGGCCCGTGACCGTGACCGCAACTGCTGAGGCAGCTGAATCAAGACCTGCGGCCGGGCTCGGGCCCGAGGGGCCCAAGAAACCCAGTCGTCGGAAGGGGGCAGAGAGGGAGGCCCCAGCAGACATGGAGGCCTCCCCCTCTCCGGGCCCCAACTTGTTAAAAAGAAAGCTCCGCCCCCAGCAGGAGGACTGCGAGGAGGAAGGTCCCTCCGCAAAAGGGGGGCAGTCGCCCGCCGCGGGTGCTGCGCCCACCCCACCACCGTCATCGTCGCGCGCGAGCGGCAGGGGTCGTCTGTCCCTCGGGAGGGTGAGACAGGCCGAGTCTGTCCGACCTGTGCCTTCCCTGGGGATGGGGAAGAGACCCTGCCCGTGGGGGGGGGGCGCGGAACAACCCGCGGAGGGAAATGTAGTTACGGAACCGTTGCTCCTCGCCGGGTCGGGGCGTCCTGGGGACTGGGGCGGGCGAGGCCAAAGAGGCTGAAGCCGAGCCCGCCTTTTATAACCCAGACATCTCCCAGGGACTGCTCGACCTGGTGGAGGAGTGTAGCAATCCCCAGCCCGCTGGGTCGGAGGTTGGTGGCGGGGAGACGGAAAGCCCCCTGACTCCGTCTCTGTTGTTGGCGCCGGACGTGCTGGAGGAATTTGGGATTATTTTCTCCCCGGTTTCTCCGGTCGCCCCGGCGCCTGAGGCGGGGGGGGGGCCCCCGAACCGCCGCCGCCGCCTCCCGGCCCGGCGCCCCTGAAGGAGCCCAGGGTGGACTCCTCTGCCACCGATCCTGGGGGTGGGATCGTGACGGAGGCGGGGCCGGCCGGTGCGGCCGAGCCGTTCGCTGCAACCCTGTGTGACGGACGGTTCGGCCGCCGGTGACGACCTCCCGGAGGAGGACGGGGACTTCGGTGTTGGGGCGATCGAGGACGATTGGGAGTCCATCGGCAGCGAGGCGATGGACGCCCTCGTGCCCTTCACCGACTCTCCCCTCATCCCCGTAGGGGAACTCCGGGATTTTATGGCCGTGAGCCAGGGTCGTCACAAGAAGATCCGGCTGGGCCCTCGACAAGTGGTCGGAGCTGACGCTGCTCGTCGTGTCCGGTCCGCGCCGCCGTTAAAATCATGGGCGCGGACAAGGACGTTGGCCGGCTCGAGCTGCGTCGGCTCAAGACGTTCCACACTGGGCTGCTGAGGGAGTGGCGGTCGTCAGTGACCGCCCTCCCTCCCCTCCGTTAGGTAGAGGTTGCACTATGCTTCTGAGATGAAGATAACCATAGCCAGCCTCAACATCAACGGCAGCAGGGAGGCGCGCCGTAGATTCAATAACTTCTCGGTCCTTCGGGACGGGAAATATGCGGTGTGCTTCCTGCAAGAAACCCACACCGTTCCGGGAGACGAGGCCACGTGGCTCCTGGAGTGGCAAGGAGGGGTCAGCATGAGTCACCTCTCCAACAATTCCTGCGGGGTGGCTGTCTTGCTGGCCCCGCATTTTCAGCCGGAGATCTTGAGGGTCAAGGAGCACGTGCCGGGCCGCTTGCTCCAGGTCACTGTTCGCCTGGGAGGCGTGCCGCTCCATTTAGTGAACGTTGTACGCCCCCCGGACCGGTGCGCAGCAAGTGCGCTTCTTCGGAGAAGTGTCCGCTCTTCTGGGCTCCATCGACGTGGGCGAGTGCGTCATCCTCGGGGGGGATTTCAATTGTACCCTCGAGGCGCGGGACCGGTCGGGTCCCCCCGCGAAGCCCGGCGGCGATGGAGAAGTTGCGGGACCTGGTCGGGTCCTTCGACTTGGTGGACGTCTGGCGAAATCTCCATCCCGACTCCAGCGCCTTCACGAGCGTGAGGTCTGGAGGAGGAAGGTCCAGAATCGACCGCCTTTACATTTCCCGGGCGTACGTCTCCTGCGTTCCGGCGGCTTCCATGCGGCCGGTGCCGTGCACGGACCACCACCTGGTGTGGGCGGAGCTCGCTCCGCTGCGCGCGCGGGGGGGGGTCCGCGTACTGGCATTTTAACAACCTGCTGCTGGAGGACGCGCGGTTCCGGGATTCGTTTCGCCGGTTCTGGGCCGACTGGAGAAGGAAGCGGGGAGGCTTCCCCTCCTTGAGGCTATGGTGGGACGTGGGCAAGGCTCACGTCCGCGTCTTCTGTCAGGAGTACGCGAAGGGGTCGACCAAGAGGCGGGAGGCCCGGGTCGGGCGATTGGAGAAAGAAGTGCTCGACCTGGAGTCCCGTCTCGGTCAGGTCGTCGAGGACCCGGCCCTGCGGAAGGTGTACGAAGAGAAGAAGGGCGCGCTGAAGGACCTGCAGCTGGTCGGGTCCCGAGGCGCGTACGTGAGGTCGCGGATCCAGTTCCTGCGGGACCTGGACCGCGGCTCCCCCTTCTTCTACTCGCTGGAAAAAAGACGGGGGGTCCGTAAGCAGCTCTTGGGGCTGCTGGCCGACGACGGATCTCTGGTCTCGGATCCGGAGGGCATCAGCGCGGAGGCCCGGGCCTATTACGGGGCTCTGTTCTCTTCGGATCCGTCCAGCGAGGATGCGCGCAGAGTTTTGTGGGAGGACCTGCCGAAGGTCGGCCCGGAGGGCGCCGAGAATTTAGAAGCTCCGCTAAGCCTGGCGGAGCTGACCGGCGCCCTGCGCCAGCTCTCGAGGGGCAAGTCCCCGGGGCTGGACGGGCTGACCGTGGAGTTCCACAGGGCGTTCTGGGACGTCTTGGGGGACGACTACGCGCGGGTCCTGGGGGAAAGTCTGGCGACCGGGGAGATGCCCCTCTCTTGGCGCAGGGCGGTCATCGTCCTGCTGCCCAAGAAGGGCGATCTCCGCCTACTTAAGAACTGGCGCCCGGTCTCCCTCCTCAGCACGGACTACAAAATTTTCGCCAGGGCTATGTCTGCTCGCCTTGGCACCGTGCTGGCCCGCATGATTCACCCCGACCAGTCCTACACGGTCCCGGGCCGGAGTATCCACGATAACATCCATCTGGTCCGGGACCTGGTCCACCATTCCCAGAGGGCTGGTCTGTCGGTCGCCTTCCTTTCCCTGGATCAGGAGAAGGCGTTCGACAGGGTGGATCACGAGTATCTTTTCGGGACTCTGCGCGCATTCGGGTTCGGGACGCATTTCGTCGCCCGGATCCGACTTCTGTACGCCGCCGCAGAGTGTCTGATTAAAGTTAACGGGTCTTTGACGGCGCCCCTTCGCTTCGGGAGGGGGGTGCGTCAGGGATGCCCCATGTCCGGTCAGTTATACGCCGTTTGCGTGGAGCCTTTCCTGCGCCTCTTGCGGAAGAGGTTGACGGGACTGGCTCTGCAAGGGCCGGGCGTGGAGGTGGTCCTCTCGGCTTACGCCGATGACGTGCTCCTCGCGGTCACGGATCCCGTCGACTTGCGGAGGATGCGAGAATGCCAGCAGATTTACTCGGACGCATCCTCCGCCAAGATCAACTGGGAGAAATGTTCTGGACTCCTGGTGGGCCCATGGCGGGTGGACTCCCTGCCGGAGGAGTTCGGGCCTTTCGCCTGGAGCACCACGCACCTCCTCTACCTGGGAGTCTACCTCAGCCCGGCCGAGGACGCCTGGCCGGCGAACTGGCAAGAGCTGGAGGCCAAAGTCACCGCTCGCCTAGGGCGCTGGACAGGACTGCTCCGAGTGTTGTCCTACAGGGGTCGAGCGCTGGTCATAAACCAGCTGGTGGCCGCCATGTTGTGGTACCGGTTGATCACTTTGATCCCTCCCCCTGCGTTTGTCGCCAAGATGCAGAAGAAGCTCGTCGACTTCTTCTGGGACAAAAGGAAGCACTGGGTCTCTGCCGCGGTTTTGAGTCTCCCGCTTAGGGAGGGCGGTCAGGCGCTGGTGTGCCTCCGCACCCAGGCGGCGACTTTCCGTCTTCAGACGCTGCAGAGATACCTGTACGTGGAGAATCCTCCTAGGTGGCGTGCGCTGGCGACGTATTTCTTCCGCCAGCTGCACGGCCTCAATTACGACACGCAGCTCCTGTTTGTGAGAGTGGGTGGCACGCGTGCCAGCCTGCGGGAGCTGCCTGTCTTCTACCAGGAACTGCTATGGGTTTGGAACAGCGTCGCCTCCGAGCGCAGTTCTCCCCCGTCAGGAGCGGCGGCCGTCCTTCGGGAGCCGCTGTTCAGGAATCCGCACCTCCACGACCGCGGGTTCGGCTGGCTGGCGGAGGGCAGGGCTGTGCCCGGTAAGGTGACCAGAGTCGGGGACCTGCTCGATGGCGGAGGAGCGGGCTGGATGGCGCCGGAGGAGTTGGCGAGGCGCATGTCCTGGGTCAACGTCCGGCTCGCGGTCAAAGCCATCGAGTCGCTAAAAGTGGCACTGGGCCCCGTCTCCACTAGGTGTGTCGAGGAGGCTCAAGCACGTGGGGCGATCCCGTCCGAACTGACCCCCGTTCGGACGGAATTCCTTATCGGCGCCCGGCCCCGAATCCTCCCTCGGGAGCCGCCGCCTCACCACTTGAGCCTTCTCGGAGAAATGCCCTCCGTGCCCTTTCAATCCGCACGGAGGCGTTTCCTGTACGGGCTGCTCCTGCACACTCTCCACTTTGCCATCTTCGTCTGCCGTCCGGACACGCCTTGGCGTACCATCCTGCCGTCCGGCGGAGGCGAAGGTCCCCATTGGAAGGCTCTCTACGCGGGAGTCTTCCCTTGTTCTATTGGGGACTTGGCCTGGAGGGTGTTGCACGGAGCAGTCCCGTGCAATAGGATTTTAAGTAGGTTTACGGACTCCCAGGCTGCTTGCCATTTCTGCGGCCTGGAGGAGTCCGTCTATCACATTTATGTTGAATGTGAGAGGTTGCAGCCCCTCTTTCATTATTTGAAGGGGCTGCTCCTCAATTTCTGGTTGCACTTCAGCCCCACGCTCCTGATCTACGGTCACCCGGTGCGGAGGGGAGCGGGTAGGTCGGAGGACCTCCTCGTAGACTGCTCCTGGGCCTGGCCAAGAAAGCCATTAATTGGTCCAGGCAGCGGGCGGTCGAGGGGGTCGTTCGGCCCGATTGCCTGCCTCTCTTCCGCGGCCATGTTCGCGCCCGGGTGGCCCTGGAGATGGAGCACGCGGTGTCCGCCGGCACGCTTGAGTTTTTCCGCGACCGGTGGGCGCCGCGGGGACTGGAGTGCATCGTCACCCCGGACTTTCAAATTTTAATTTGATTTATTAAGTTTCATTTAAAGTTTTAATTTGATTTACAGTAAATTTGGGTTCAACCAAAAAGAGCAACACCAGGTTATAGTCCAACAGCTTGATTTGAAATCACAAGCTTTCGGAGCTGCTGACGAAGGAGCAGCAGCAGCAGCAGCAGAGTGGTGGTCTCTGTGACCAGGAAGAGGAGAAGGAGAAGGAGACCAGACAGCAGGCCACCACCAACAACCAACAACCACAACTGAGGTGCCTGGAGAGAGAGGACAGGAGAGGAGAAAGAAAAAGAAAGGAAGGCCAAGGCCATCAACAACAGAGGAGAGGCCTTTCCACACTGCCTCCTCAATTGGCCTCCATTTTAGGAGAGGGAGAGAGGGGAGAAAAACATCACAAACATCCATCATCTGTTTGGAAGGAGGGAGGAAGGAAAGAATATCAGCTACAGGTGGGTGTGATTCTGGGGCACTCTCCCAGAGACTTTGTTTTGTAGGTGGGGGGAGGAAAGAAGAGGGCCGGAACATCTAAGGGGTGTGTGTGTGTGGCTTCTGTAAAACCTAGGCCGCACACACCATATTAAACACCCCTTTCCCATTGCCTGACCTGGGACAGCTGGAGCTGCCTAGGTGAAGTCCCCAATTAATTTCATCTTATTGGGCATCGTTAAGACCTGGTGCAGGACTGAGCCTGGGCATCTCCAGCTATCCCAGGTGAAGACATCTTCTCCCCCCACCAGAAGACCACCACCAAAGACTTTTATTACATCGGAGAGTGCACCCCCCCCTGCCAACACCCACCCACCCACCATCCTGAGTGGCGACCCTGCCCTTGCGGCTTCCCTCCTTCCCACCCCCCTCTCTCTCTCTCTCTTTGTCTCTTGTCTCTCTCTGCCTCTCTCTCTCTAAGAGGCACCTCATCTATTTTTAATTAAGTACCCATTGAGCAGAGGGGAGAAGGCCCCTCTCCCAATTCAATCAACTAAAGGGAGAGGTGTGCCTTCAATTTAAGAGCTCCCTCTGCTCAGGGGAAAACTAAAACAAAAAAAACCAAGGCCATTAACACCTTCAGGCCTGTGACTTGGGGTGAGTGTAGCCCTTAAAGAACCCTCCATTATGGCGACCACATCTTCGCCGGTGGCGGGGGCAGCGAGGACGTACGCGAGCGTGGCAGCCGCGGCCACGGCCGCAGCCACGAGTCCTCCTGTTACCCCGTCACCTTTTACCCTCCTTACGAGGAAGAATGGGGTCAAGAGCTACACTCACCCCAACATGACTATAGAGGCGTGTGTAAAAGCCATGGCTGGGGTTGTCGGCCCTTCAGCCATCGTCGCCGCCTCTAAAATGTACGGCAAGGCTGTGTTCTTCCTGGGGTCGGAGCGGGCGGTGTCCCTGGCCATCGAGAAGGGGCTCACCGTGGGCGGGACCTTCCTGCCGGTGGACCCCCTTGAGGCCACCGCGCAAAGGATTGTGGTTTCCAACGTCCCGCCCTTTGTTCCGGGTGAGCTCCTCCTCCCCCACCTACGTCAACTGGGGGAGGTGAGGTCGGGGATCACACCCATCCCGCTCGGCTTCCGGGAAGCCAGCCTTCGGCACGTCTTCTCCTTCCGGCGCCAGCTTTTCGTCCGGCTGGCGCGGGAGGAGGACGCGGATGGCGCGTTCACGGTGCTCCACGGGGGGACCGCCCACCGCGTCTTCTGGACCTCGGACGGCGTGCGGTGCTACGCCTGTAAGGAGGTGGGGCACGTCCGCAAAAACTGCCCCGCCTCCAAGGCCGCCACGACACCTGGCGCGGCCAGGGTTGGCGCCGCCGCCCCCCCTCCCCCTGATACTGTCCGCGCGTCGACGGCGACGGATGCGCGGTCGAAATCGGAGGCCAACTCCACCACGGCCTCCGGCGGGGAGGAGGGAGAGCGTCCGGGGGGAAGGAAGGCGCGTAGGAAAAATAAACACATAAGGGCGGATCCCCTCGCGGAGGAAACATCTGAATTGGCCGAACTCACGCCCGAGTATATCGCGGAGTTGGTCGGGACGCATGAGACTGGGGGGGTCCTCGTGCCCGGGCCCGTGACCGTGACCGCAACTGCTGAGGCAGCTGAATCAAGACCTGCGGCCGGGCTCGGGCCCGAGGGGCCCAAGAAACCCAGTCGTCGGAAGGGGGCAGAGAGGGAGGCCCCAGCAGACATGGAGGCCTCCCCCTCTCCGGGCCCCAATACGTTAAAAAGAAAGCTCCGCCCCCAGCAGGAGGACTGCGAGGAGGAAGGTCCCTCCGCAAAAGGGGGGCAGTCGCCCGCCGCGGGTGCTGCGCCCCACCCCACCACCGTCATCGTCGCGCGCGATCGGCAGGGGTCGTCTGTCCCTCAGGAGGGTGAGACGGCCGAGTCTGTCCGACCTGTGCCTTCCGGGGATGGGGAAGAGACCCTGCCCGTGGGGGGGGGCGCGGAACAACCCGCGGAGGGAAATGTAGAACCTGAGCCGTTGCTCCTCGCCGGGTCGGGCGTCCTGGGGACTGGGGCGGGCGAGGCCAAAGAGGCTGAAGCCGAGCCCGCCTTTTATAACCCAGACATCTCCCAGGGACTGCTCGACCTGGTGGAGGAGTGTAGCAATCCCCAGCCCGCTGGGTCGGAGGTTGGTGGCGGGGAGACGGAAAGCCCCCTGACTCCGTCTCTGTTGTTGGCGCCGGACGTGCTGGAGGAATTTGGGATTATTTTCTCCCCGGTTTCTCCGGTCGCCCCGGCGCCTGAGGCGGGGGGGGGCCCCGAACCGCCGCCGCCGCCTCCCGGCCCGGCGCCCCTGAAGGAGCCCAGGGTGGACTCCTCTGCCACCGATCCTGGGGGTGGGATCGTGATGGAGGCGGGGCCGGCCGGTGCGGCCGAGCCGTTCGCTGCACCCTGTGTGACGGACGGGTTGGCCGCCGGTGACGACCTCCCGGAGGAGGACGGGGACTCGGTGGGGGGCATCGAGGACGATTTGGAGTCCATCGGCAGCGAGGCGATGGACGCCCTCGTGCCCTTCACCGACTCTCCCCTCATCCCCGTAGGGGAACTCCGGGATTTTATGGCCGTGAGCCAGGGTCGTCACAAGAAGATCCGGCTGGCCCTCGACAAGTGGTCGGAGCTGACGCTGCTCGTCGTGTCCGTCCGCGCCGCCGTTAAAATCATGGGCGCGGACAAGGACGTTGGCCGGCTCGAGCTGCGTCGGCTCAAGACGTTCCACACTGGGCTGCTGAGGGAGTGGCGGTCGTCAGTGACCGCCCTCCCTCCCCTCCGTTAGGTAGAGGTTGCACTATGCTTCTGAGATGAAGATAACCATAGCCAGCCTCAACATCAACGGCAGCAGGGAGGCGCGCCGTAGATTCAATAACTTCTCGGTCCTTCGGGACGGGAAATATGCGGTGTGCTTCCTGCAAGAAACCCACACCGTTCCGGGAGACGAGGCCACGTGGCTCCTGGAGTGGCAAGGAGGGGTCAGCATGAGTCACCTCTCCAACAATTCCTGCGGGGTGGCTGTCTTGCTGGCCCCGCATTTTCAGCCGGAGATCTTGAGGGTCAAGGAGCACGTGCCGGGCCGCTTGCTCCAGGTCACTGTTCGCCTGGGAGGCGTGCCGCTCCATTTAGTGAACGTGTACGCCCCCCGGACCGGTGCGCAGCAAGTGCGCTTCTTCGGAGAAGTGTCCGCTCTTCTGGGCTCCATCGACGTGGGCGAGTGCGTCATCCTCGGGGGGGATTTCAATTGTACCCTCGAGGCGCGGGACCGGTCGGGTCCCCCGCGAAGCCCGGCGGCGATGGAGAAGTTGCGGGACCTGGTCGGGTCCTTCGACTTGGTGGACGTCTGGCGAAATCTCCATCCCGACTCCAGCGCCTTCACGAGCGTGAGGTCTGGAGGAGGAAGGTCCAGAATCGACCGCCTTTACATTTCCCGGGCGTACGTCTCCTGCGTTCCGGCGGCTTCCATGCGGCCGGTGCCGTGCACGGACCACCACCTGGTGTGGGCGGAGCTCGCTCCGCTGCGCGCGCGGGGGGGGTCCGCGTACTGGCATTTTAACAACCTGCTGCTGGAGGACGCGCGGTTCCGGGATTCGTTTCGCCGGTTCTGGGCCGACTGGAGAAGGAAGCGGGGAGGCTTCCCCTCCTTGAGGCTATGGTGGGACGTGGGCAAGGCTCACGTCCGCGTCTTCTGTCAGGAGTACGCGAAGGGGTCGACCAAGAGGCGGGAGGCCCGGGTCGGGCGATTGGAGAAAGAAGTGCTCGACCTGGAGTCCCGTCTCGGTCAGGTCGTCGAGGACCCGGCCCTGCGGAAGGTGTACGAAGAGAAGAAGGGCGCGCTGAAGGACCTGCAGCTGGTCGGGTCCCGAGGCGCGTACGTGAGGTCGCGGATCCAGTTCCTGCGGGACCTGGACCGCGGCTCCCCCTTCTTCTACTCGCTGGAAAAAAGACGGGGGGTCCGTAAGCAGCTCTTGGGGCTGCTGGCCGACGACGGATCTCTGGTCTCGGATCCGGAGGGCATCAGCGCGGAGGCCCGGGCCTATTACGGGGCTCTGTTCTCTTCGGATCCGTCCAGCGAGGATGCGCGCAGAGTTTTGTGGGAGGACCTGCCGAAGGTCGGCCCGGAGGGCGCCGAGAATTTAGAAGCTCCGCTAAGCCTGGCGGAGCTGACCGGCGCCCTGCGCCAGCTCTCGAGGGGCAAGTCCCCGGGGCTGGACGGGCTGACCGTGGAGTTCCACAGGGCGTTCTGGGACGTCTTGGGGGACGACTACGCGCGGGTCCTGGGGGAAAGTCTGGCGACCGGGGAGATGCCCCTCTCTTGGCGCAGGGCGGTCATCGTCCTGCTGCCCAAGAAGGGCGATCTCCGCCTACTTAAGAACTGGCGCCCGGTCTCCCTCCTCAGCACGGACTACAAAATTTTCGCCAGGGCTATGTCTGCTCGCCTTGGCACCGTGCTGGCCCGCATGATTCACCCCGACCAGTCCTACACGGTCCCGGGCCGGAGTATCCACGATAACATCCATCTGGTCCGGGACCTGGTCCACCATTCCCAGAGGGCTGGTCTGTCGGTCGCCTTCCTTTCCCTGGATCAGGAGAAGGCGTTCGACAGGGTGGATCACGAGTATCTTTTCGGGACTCTGCGCGCATTCGGGTTCGGGACGCATTTCGTCGCCCGGATCCGACTTCTGTACGCCGCCGCAGAGTGTCTGATTAAAGTTAACGGGTCTTTGACGGCGCCCCTTCGCTTCGGGAGGGGGGTGCGTCAGGGATGCCCCATGTCCGGTCAGTTATACGCCGTTTGCGTGGAGCCTTTCCTGCGCCTCTTGCGGAAGAGGTTGACGGGACTGGCTCTGCAAGGGCCGGGCGTGGAGGTGGTCCTCTCGGCTTACGCCGATGACGTGCTCCTCGCGGTCACGGATCCCGTCGACTTGCGGAGGATGCGAGAATGCCAGCAGATTTACTCGGACGCATCCTCCGCCAAGATCAACTGGGAGAAATGTTCTGGACTCCTGGTGGGCCCATGGCGGGTGGACTCCCTGCCGGAGGAGTTCGGGCCTTTCGCCTGGAGCACCACGCACCTCCTCTACCTGGGAGTCTACCTCAGCCCGGCCGAGGACGCCTGGCCGGCGAACTGGCAAGAGCTGGAGGCCAAAGTCACCGCTCGCCTAGGGCGCTGGACAGGACTGCTCCGAGTGTTGTCCTACAGGGGTCGAGCGCTGGTCATAAACCAGCTGGTGGCCGCCATGTTGTGGTACCGGTTGATCACTTTGATCCCTCCCCCTGCGTTTGTCGCCAAGATGCAGAAGAAGCTCGTCGACTTCTTCTGGGACAAAAGGAAGCACTGGGTCTCTGCCGCGGTTTTGAGTCTCCCGCTTAGGGAGGGCGGTCAGGCGCTGGTGTGCCTCCGCACCCAGGCGGCGACTTTCCGTCTTCAGACGCTGCAGAGATACCTGTACGTGGAGAATCCTCCTAGGTGGCGTGCGCTGGCGACGTATTTCTTCCGCCAGCTGCACGGCCTCAATTACGACACGCAGCTCCTGTTTGTGAGAGTGGGTGGCACGCGTGCCAGTCTGCGGGAGCTGCCTGTCTTCTACCAGGAACTGCTATGGGTTTGGAACAGCGTCGCCTCCGAGCGCAGTTCTCCCCCGTCAGGAGCGGCGGCCGTCCTTCGGGAGCCGCTGTTCAGGAATCCGCACCTCCACGACCGCGGGTTCGGCTGGCTGGCGGAGGGCAGGGCTGTGCCCGGTAAGGTGACCAGAGTCGGGGACCTGCTCGATGGCGGAGGAGCGGGCTGGATGGCGCCGGAGGAGTTGGCGAGGCGCATGTCCTGGGTCAACGTCCGGCTCGCGGTCAAAGCCATCGAGTCGCTAAAAGTGGCACTGGGCCCCGTCTCCACTAGGTGTGTCGAGGAGGCTCAAGCACGTGGGGCGATCCCGTCCGAACTGACCCCCGTTCGGACGGAATTCCTTATCGGCGCCCGGCCCCGAATCCTCCCTCGGGAGCCGCCGCCTCACCACTTGAGCCTTCTCGGAGAAATGCCCTCCGTGCCCTTTCAATCCGCACGGAGGCGTTTCCTGTACGGGCTGCTCCTGCACACTCTCCACTTTGCCATCTTCGTCTGCCGTCCGGACACGCCTTGGCGTACCATCCTGCCGTCCGGCGGAGGCGAAGGTCCCCATTGGAAGGCTCTCTACGCGGGAGTCTTCCCTTGTTCTATTGGGGACTTGGCCTGGAGGGTGTTGCACGGAGCAGTCCCGTGCAATAGGATTTTAAGTAGGTTTACGGACTCCCAGGCTGCTTGCCATTTCTGCGGCCTGGAGGAGTCCGTCTATCACATTTATGTTGAATGTGAGAGGTTGCAGCCCCTCTTTCATTATTTGAAGGGGCTGCTCCTCAATTTCTGGTTGCACTTCAGCCCCACGCTCCTGATCTACGGTCACCCGGTGCGGAGGGGAGCGGGTAGGTCGGAGGACCTCCTCGTAGGACTGCTCCTGGGCCTGGCCAAGAAAGCCATTAATTGGTCCAGGCAGCGGGCGGTCGAGGGGGTCGTTCGGCCCGATTGCCTGCCTCTCTTCCGCGGCCATGTTCGCGCCCGGGTGGCCCTGGAGATGGAGCACGCGGTGTCCGCCGGCACGCTTGAGTTTTTCCGCGACCGGTGGGCGCCGCGGGGACTGGAGTGCATCGTCACCCCGGACTTTCAAATTTTAATTTGATTTATTAAGTTTCATTTAAAGTTTTAATTTGATTTACAGTAAATTTGGGTTCAACCAAAAAGAGCAACACCAGGTTATAGTCCAACAGCTTGATTTGAAATCACAAGCTTTCGGAGCTGCTGACGAAGGAGCAGCAGCAGCAGCAGCAGAGTGGTGGTCTCTGTGACCAGGAAGAGGAGAAGGAGAAGGAGACCAGACAGCAGGCCACCACCAACAACCAACAACCACAACTGAGGTGCCTGGAGAGAGAGGACAGGAGAGGAGAAAGAAAAAGAAAGGAAGGCCAAGGCCATCAACAACAGAGGAGAGGCCTTTCCACACTGCCTCCTCAATTGGCCTCCATTTTAGGAGAGGGAGAGAGGGGAGAAAAACATCACAAACATCCATCATCTGTTTGGAAGGAGGGAGGAAGGAAAGAATATCAGCTACAGGTGGGTGTGATTCTGGGGCACTCTCCCAGAGACTTTGTTTTGTAGGTGGGGGGAGGAAAGAAGAGGGCCGGAACATCTAAGGGGTGTGTGTGTGTGGCTTCTGTAAAACCTAGGCCGCACACACCATATTAAACACCCCTTTCCCATTGCCTGACCTGGGACAGCTGGAGCTGCCTAGGTGAAGTCCCCAATTAATTTCATCTTATTGGGCATCGTTAAGACCTGGTGCAGGACTGAGCCTGGGCATCTCCAGCTATCCCAGGTGAAGACATCTTCTCCCCCCACCAGAAGACCACCACCAAAGACTTTTATTACATCGGAGAGTGCACCCCCCCCTGCCAACACCCACCCACCCACCATCCTGAGTGGCGACCCTGCCCTTGCGGCTTCCCTCCTTCCCACCCCCCTCTCTCTCTCTCTCTTTGTCTCTTGTCTCTCTCTGCCTCTCTCTCTCTAAGAGGCACCTCATCTATTTTTAATTAAGTACCCATTGAGCAGAGGGGAGAAGGCCCCTCTCCCAATTCAATCAACTAAAGGGAGAGGTGTGCCTTCAATTTAAGAGCTCCCTCTGCTCAGGGGAAAACTAAAACAAAAAAAACCAAGGCCAT
Organism: Squalus acanthias; assembly: GCA_030390025.1. Taxonomy (NCBI): domain Eukaryota; kingdom Metazoa; phylum Chordata; class Chondrichthyes; order Squaliformes; family Squalidae; genus Squalus; species Squalus acanthias. Next base: position 448,392 of record JASTWF010000376.1, on the reverse strand, counting down.
TAACACCTTCAGGCCTGTGACTTGGGGTGAGTGTAGCCCTTAAAGAACCCTCCATTATGGCGACCACATCTTCGCCGGTGGCGGGGGCAGCGAGGACGTACGCGAGCGTGGCAGCCGCGGCCACGGCCGCAGCCACGAGTCCTCCTGTTACCCCGTCACCTTTTACCCTCCTTACGAGGAAGAATGGGGTCAAGAGCTACACTCACCCCAACATGACTATAGAGGCGTGTGTAAAAGCCATGGCTGGGGTTGTCGGCCCTTCAGCCATCGTCGCCGCCTCTAAAATGTACGGCAAGGCTGTGTTCTTCCTGGGGTCGGAGCGGGCGGTGTCCCTGGCCATCGAGAAGGGGCTCACCGTGGGCGGGACCTTCCTGCCGGTGGACCCCCTTGAGGCCACCGCGCAAAGGATTGTGGTTTCCAACGTCCCGCCCTTTGTTCCGGGTGAGCTCCTCCTCCCCCACCTACGTCAACTGGGGGAGGTGAGGTCGGGGATCACACCCATCCCGCTCGGCTTCCGGGAAGCCAGCCTTCGGCACGTCTTCTCCTTCCGGCGCCAGCTTTTCGTCCGGCTGGCGCGGGAGGAGGACGCGGATGGCGCGTTCACGGTGCTCCACGGGGGGACCGCCCACCGCGTCTTCTGGACCTCGGACGGCGTGCGGTGCTACGCCTGTAAGGAGGTGGGGCACGTCCGCAAAAACTGCCCCGCCTCCAAGGCCGCCACGACACCTGGCGCGGCCAGGGTTGGCGCCGCCGCCCCCCCTCCCCCTGATACTGTCCGCGCGTCGACGGCGACGGATGCGCGGTCGAAATCGGAGGCCAACTCCACCACGGCCTCCGGCGGGGAGGAGGGAGAGCGTCCGGGGGGAAGGAAGGCGCGTAGGAAAAATAAACACATAAGGGCGGATCCCCTCGCGGAGGAAACATCTGAATTGGCCGAACTCACGCCCGAGTATATCGCGGAGTTGGTCGGGACGCATGAGACTGGGGGGGTCCTCGTGCCCGGGCCCGTGACCGTGACCGCAACTGCTGAGGCAGCTGAATCAAGACCTGCGGCCGGGCTCGGGCCCGAGGGGCCCAAGAAACCCAGTCGTCGGAAAGGGGCAGAGAGGGAGGCCCCAGCAGACATGGAGGCCTCCCCCTCTCCGGGCCCCAATACGTTAAAAAGAAAGCTCCGCCCCCAGCAGGAGGACTGCGAGGAGGAAGGTCCCTCCGCAAAAGGGGGCCAGTCGCCCGCCGCGGGTGCTGCGCCCCACCCCACCACCGTCATCGTCGCGCGCGATCGGCAGGGGTCGTCTGTCCCTCGGGAGGGTGAGACAGCCGAGTCTGTCCGACCTGTGCCTCCCGGGGATGGGGAAGAGACCCTGCCCGTGGGGGGGGGGCGCGGAACAACCCGCGGAAGAAAATGTAGAACCTGAACCGTTGCTCCTCGCCGGGTCGGGCGTCCTGGGGACTGGGGCGGGCGAGGCCAAAGAGGCTGAAGCCGAGCCCGCCTTTTATAACCCAGACATCTCCCAGGGACTGCTCGACCTGGTGGAGGAGTGTAGCAATCCCCAGCCCGCTGGGTCGGAGGTTGGTGGCGGGGAGACAGAAAGCCCCCTGACTCCGTCTCTGATGTTGGCGCCGGACGTACTGGAGGAATTTGGGATTATTTTCTCCCCGGTTTCTCCGGTCGCCCCGGCGCCTGAGGCGGGGGGGGGCCCCGAACTGCCGCCGCCACCTCCCGGCCCGGCGCCCCTGAAGGAGCCCAGGGTGGACTCCTCTGCCACCGATCCTGGGGGTGGGATCGTGACGGAGGCGGGGCCGGCCGGTGCGGCCGAGCCGTTCGCTGCACCCCGTGCGACGGACGGGTCGGCCGCCGGTGACGACCTCCCGGAGGAGGACGGGGACTCGGTGGGGGGCTTCGAGGACGATTTGGAGTCCATCGGCAGCGAGGTGATGGACGCCCTCGTGCCCTTCACCGACTCTCCCCTCATCCCCGTAGGGGAACTCCGGGATTTTATGGCCGTGAGCCAGGGTCGTCACAAGAAGATCCGGCTGGCCCTCGACAAGTGGTCGGAGCTGGCGCTGCTCGTCGTGTCCGTCCGCGCCGCCGTTAAAATCATGGGCGCGGACAAGGACGTTGACCGGCTCGAGCTGCGTCGGCTCAAGACGTTCCACACTGGGCTGCTGAGGGAGTGGCGGTCGTCAGTGACCGCCCTCCCTCCCCTCCGTTAGGTAGAGGTTGCACTATGCTTCTGAGATGAAGATAACCATAGCCAGCCTCAACATCAACGGCAGCAGGGAGGCGCGCCGTAGATTCAATAACTTCTCGGTCCTTCGGGACGGGAAATATGCGGTGTGCTTCCTGCAAGAAACCCACACCGTTCCGGGAGACGAGGCCACGTGGCTCCTGGAGTGGCAAGGAGGGGTCAGCATGAGTCACCTCTCCAACAATTCCTGCGGGGTGGCTGTCTTGCTGGCCCCGCATTTTCAGCCGGAGATCTTGAGGGTCAAGGAGCACGTGCCGGGCCGCTTGCTCCAGGTCACTGTTCGCCTGGGAGGCGTGCCGCTCCATTTAGTGAACGTGTACGCCCCCCGGACCGGTGCGCAGCAAGTGCGCTTCTTCGGAGAAGTGTCCGCTCTTCTGGGCTCCATCGACGTGGGCGAGTGCGTCATCCTCGGGGGGGATTTCAATTGTACCCTCGAGGCGCGGGACCGGTCGGGTCCCCCGCGAAGCCCGGCGGCGATGGAGAAGTTGCGGGACCTGGTCGGGTCCTTCGACTTGGTGGACGTCTGGCGAAATCTCCATCCCGACTCCAGCGCCTTCACGAGCGTGAGGTCTGGAGGAGGAAGGTCCAGAATCGACCGCCTTTACATTTCCCGGGCGTACGTCTCCTGCGTTCCGGCGGCTTCCATGCGGCCGGTGCCGTGCACGGACCACCACCTGGTGTGGGCGGAGCTCGCTCCGCTGCGCGCGCGGGGGGGGTCCGCGTACTGGCATTTTAACAACCTGCTGCTGGAGGACGCGCGGTTCCGGGATTCGTTTCGCCGGTTCTGGGCCGACTGGAGAAGGAAGCGGGGAGGCTTCCCCTCCTTGAGGCTATGGTGGGACGTGGGCAAGGCTCACGTCCGCGTCTTCTGTCAGGAGTACGCGAAGGGGTCGACCAAGAGGCGGGAGGCCCGGGTCGGGCGATTGGAGAAAGAAGTGCTGGACCTGGAGTCCCGTCTCGGTCAAGTCGTCGAGGACCCGGCCCTGCGGAAGGTGTACGAAGAGAAGAAGGGCGCGCTGAAGGACCTGCAGCTGGTCGGGTCCCGAGGCGCGTACGTGAGGTCGCGGATTCAGTTCCTGCGGGACCTGGACCGCGGCTCCCCCTTCTTCTACTCGCTGGAAAAAAGACGGGGGGTCCGTAAGCAGCTCTTGGGGCTGCTGGCCGACGACGGATCTCTGGTCTCGGATCCGGAGGGCATCAGCGCGGAGGCCCGGGCCTATTACGGGGCTCTGTTCTCTTCGGATCCGTCCAGCGAGGATGCGCGCAGAGTTTTGTGGGAGGACCTGCCGAAGGTCGGCCCGGAGGGCGCCGAGAATTTAGAAGCTCCGCTAAGCCTGGCGGAGCTGACCGGCGCCCTGCGCCAGCTCTCGAGGGGCAAGTCCCCGGGGCTGGACGGGCTGACCGTGGAGTTCCACAGGGCGTTCTGGGACGTCTTGGGGGACGACTACGCGCGGGTCCTGGGGGAAAGTCTGGCGACCGGGGAGATGCCCCTCTCTTGGCGCAGGGCGGTCATCGTCCTGCTGCCCAAGAAGGGCGATCTCCGCCTACTTAAGAACTGGCGCCCGGTCTCCCTCCTCAGCACGGACTACAAAATTTTCGCCAGGGCTATGTCTGCTCGCCTTGGCACCGTGCTGGCCCGCATGATCCACCCCGACCAGTCCTACACGGTCCCGGGCCGGAGTATCCACGATAACATCCATCTGGTCCGGGACCTGGTCCACCATTCCCAGAGGGCTGGTCTGTCGGTCGCCTTCCTTTCCCTGGATCAGGAGAAGGCGTTCGACAGGGTGGATCACGAGTATCTTTTCGGGACTCTGCGCGCATTCGGGTTCGGGACGCATTTCGTCGCCCGGATCCGACTTCTGTACGCCGCCGCGGAGTGTCTGATTAAAGTTAACGGGTCTTTGACGGCGCCCCTTCGCTTCGGGAGGGGGGTGCGTCAGGGATGCCCCATGTCCGGTCAGTTATACGCCGTTTGCGTGGAGCCTTTCCTGCGCCTCTTGCGGAAGAGGTTGACGGGACTGGCTCTGCAAGGGCCGGGCGTGGAGGTGGTCCTCTCGGCTTACGCCGATGACGTGCTCCTCGCGGTCACGGATCCCGTCGACTTGCGGAGGATGCGAGAATGCCAGCAGATTTACTCGGACGCATCCTCCGCCAAGATCAACTGGGAGAAATGTTCTGGACTCCTGGTGGGCCCATGGCGGGTGGACTCCCTGCCGGAGGAGTTCGGGCCTTTCGCCTGGAGCACCACGCACCTCCTCTACCTGGGAGTCTACCTCAGCCCGGCCGAGGACGCCTGGCCGGCGAACTGGCAAGAGCTGGAGGCCAAAGTCACCGCTCGCCTAGGGCGCTGGACAGGACTGCTCCGAGTGTTGTCCTACAGGGGTCGAGCGCTGGTCATAAACCAGCTGGTGGCCGCCATGTTGTGGTACCGGTTGATCACTTTGATCCCTCCCCCTGCGTTTGTCGCCAAGATGCAGAAGAAGCTCGTCGACTTCTTCTGGGACAAAAGGAAGCACTGGGTCTCTGCCGCGGTTTTGAGTCTCCCGCTTAGGGAGGGCGGTCAGGCGCTGGTGTGCCTCGCACCCAGGCGGCGACTTTCCGTCTTCAGACGCTGCAGAGATACCTGTACGTGGAGAATCCTCCTAGGTGGCGCGCGCTGGCGACGTATTTCTTCCGCCAGCTGCACGGCCTCAATTACGACACGCAGCTCCTGTTTGAGAGAGTGGGTGGCACGCGTGCCAGCCTGCGGGAGCTGCCTGTCTTCTACCAGGAACTGCTATGGGTTTGGAACAGCGTCGCCTCCGAGCGCAGTTCTCCCCCGTCAGGAGCGGCGGCCGTCCTTCGGGAGCCGCTGTTCAGGAATCCGCACCTCCACGACCGCGGGTTCGGCTGGCTGGCGGAGGGCAGGGCTGTGCCCGGTAAGGTGACCAGAGTCGGGGACCTGCTCGATGGCGGAGGAGCGGGCTGGATGGCGCCGGAGGAGTTGGCGAGGCGCATGTCCTGGGTCAACGTCCGGCTCGCGGTCAAAGCCATCGAGTCGCTAAAAGTGGCACTGGGCCCCGTCTCCACTAGGTGTGTCGAGGAGGCTCAAGCACGTGGGGCGATCCCGTCCGAACTGACCCCCGTTCGGACGGAATTCCTTATCGGCGCCCGGCCCCGAATCCTCCCTCGGGAGCCGCCGCCTCACCACTTGAGCCTTCTCGGAGAAATGCCCTCCGTGCCCTTTCAATCCGCACGGAGGCGTTTCCTGTACGGGCTGCTCCTGCACACTCTCCACTTTGCCATCTTCGTCTGCCGTCCGGACACGCCTTGGCGTACCATCCTGCCGTCCGGCGGAGGCGAAGGTCCCCATTGGAAGGCTCTCTACGCGGGAGTCTTCCCTTGTTCTATTGGGGACTTGGCCTGGAGGGTGTTGCACGGAGCAGTCCCGTGCAATAGGATTTTAAGTAGGTTTACAGACTCCCAGGCTGCTTGCCATTTCTGCGGCCTGGAGGAGTCCGTCTATCACATTTATGTTGAATGTGAGAGGTTGCAGCCCCTCTTTCATTATTTGAAGGGGCTGCTCCTCAATTTCTGGTTGCACTTCAGCCCCACGCTCCTGATCTACGGTCACCCGGTGCGGAGGGGAGCGGGTAGGTCGGAGGACCTCCTCGTAGGACTGCTCCTGGGCCTGGCCAAGAAAGCCATTAATTGGTCCAGGCAGCGGGCGGTCGAGGGGGTCGTTCGGCCCGATTGCCTGCCTCTCTTCCGCGGCCATGTTCGCGCCCGGGTGGCCCTGGAGATGGAGCACGCGGTGTCCGCCGGCACGCTTGAGTTTTTCCGCGACCGGTGGGCGCCGCGGGGACTGGAGTGCATCGTCACCCCGGACTTTCAAATTTTAATTTGATTTATTAAGTTTCATTTCAAGTTTTAATTGATTTACAGTAAATTTTGATTTGTTCAACCTGATTTGTCCAACCAAAAAGATCAACACCAGGTTATAGTCCAACAGATTTATTTAATTTTACAAGCTTTCGAAGCAGTTCGCTCCTTCGTCAGGTAAGTTAGCAGTGAGAGAATCTCCCAGAATTCACAATTTAAACCCAGACAAAATCTATTCACATTATTCACTACAACAAAGAGCACAGCCAAGACAATGAGATGTGTCCCAGGGAGTCCAACGTGTCAAACCACCTGCTGGCTGCATATCCTGTCAATTTGTGTTTTTGTGTTAGTCTTTTTAAAAGGCCATCCCCACGCCTCCACTACTCGCCTTCAAGCAGCCGCCTAACCTCAAAAGTAACATCGTTCGCAGCAGATTACCCATCTTTCAGGCGAACAGCAACCAAGACACCACACAACCCTGCCACGGCAACCTCTGCAAGACATGCCAAATCATGGACACAGATACCATCATCACACGTGAGGACACTACCCACCAGGTACACGGTACATACTCATGTGACTCGGCCAACGTTGTCTACCTGATACGTTGCAGTAAAGGATGCTCCAGAGCATGGTACATCGGCGAGACCATGCAGACACTGAGACAACGTATGAACGGACACCGCGCAACAATCGCCAGGCAGGAGGGTTGCCTCCCAGTCGGGGAACACTTCAGCAGCCAGGGGCATTCAGCCTCGGATCTGCGGGTAAGCGTTCTCCAAGGCGGCCTTCGAGATACACGACAGCGCAAAATCATAGAGCAGAAACTAATAGCCAAGTTCCGCACTCATGAGGATGGCCTCAATCGCGATATCGGGTTCATGTCACGATACAGAACGTGACTTGACATCATGGCCGGTCTTCCCAGGTGTTTTTTTTTAAAAAGACTAACACAAAAACACAAATTGACAGGATATGCAGCCAGCAGGTGGTTTGACACGTTGGACCCCCTGGGACACATCTCATTGTCTTGGCTGTGCTCTTTGTTGTAGTGAATAATGTGAATAGATTTTGTCTGGGTTTAAATTGTGAATTCTGGGAGATTCTCTCATTGCTAACTTACCTGACGAAGGAGCGAACTGCTTCGAAAGCTTGTAAAATTAAATAAATCTGTTGGACTATAACCTGGTGTTGTGCGACTTCTCACTTTTGAAAGTTATTATTGAATCTGCTTCCACAGCTCTTTCAGGCAGTGCATTCCAGATCACAACAACTCGCTGCCTCAATATAAAATTATCCTCATCGCCCATCTGCTTCTTTCATCGATTACCTTAAATCTGTGTCCTCTGGTTATTGACCCACGTGCCAGTGGAAACTGTTTCTCCTTATCTACTCTATCACAGCCCTTCATAATTTTGAACACCTCTGTTAAATTTCCCCTTAACCTTCTCAGCTTCTCCAGTCTCTCCACATAATTGAAGTCCCTCATTCCTGGTGCCATTCTGGAAAATCTCTAATGCACCCTCTCCAAGGCCTTGACATAGAAAAATAGAACAATAGGAGCAGGAGTAGGCCATTCGGCCCTTCGAGCCTGCTCCGCCATTTCAATATGATCATGGCTGATCCTCTATCTCAATACCGTATTCCCACTCTCTCCACATACCCCTTGACGCCCTTCCTAAAGTGTGGTGCCCAGAATTGGAGACATTACTTCATTTGAGGCCTAACCAGTGATTTACCATAACTTCCTTGCTTTTGTATGATCTGGACTTTAGTCTCATCCCTTTTTCTTATCTTTAGGTTATTTTCACTAGTCCATAACCTGTAGGAATAAGACTCCACAGTTTAAATTGTTCCCTTTCTGGGCCGGAGAAGTTAAGTGGCAATGCAGGAACATAAATCTCATTAAAAATTACTTGCACTGTTAAATACCAGCACTAATTTTCTGTGGCAAGTTAAATTAGCAATCTATGTGCATTTGCAGCAATTTCATGAAACTGACGGGCAGGTTGAGGGCGGACTGCCATTTTTGCGTGGCTAAGGGTGGAGTGGCGCAAATTGTCCAGCAACTGGTGGCGATTCGCAACTAACAGGGTATCTCTTCCTTGCCACAAATTGCTGGACAATTTACTCATTAATAACGCTGAGTGTCATTAAGCTCGCCCTTATTTTGGCAGCAAAATATGGTACAGAAAAAAATAGGAAATAATAAAATAACTGATAAAAATACAACAGGTGTGATAAAAACCAAGAAGAGTGATAAGTTAAACAGTGTGAGAAAAACAGCATCAGGGGAGAAGGGGCCTGTTGTGTCCAAAGAGTTCGATACACAAATGCAGGTAGTATAAGGAATAAAACAAGTGAATCAGAAGCACAAATTCTGCTCAAAGGGTATGACGTAGTGACCATCACTGAGACCTGGCTACAAGCTGGCCATTACTGGCAGCTAAATATTCCAGATTATAAGGTCTTTAAAAAAGGACAGGGAAATTGGAACAGGAGAAGTCGCAGTATCGACATGGGACCAATGTTCCCTACAATTTTTTTTGGGGTGCGCAGTCCCTTTAAGTGGCTGTGCGGCCCATTCAAATTTTCACACATAGAAACATAGAAGATAGGAGCAGGAGCAGGCCATTCGGCCCCTCGAGCCTGCTCCGCCATTCAATGCGATCATGGCTGATCATCCAAATTCAGTACCCTGTCCCTGCTTTCTCCCCATATCCCTTGATCCCTTTAGCCTTAAGAAATATATCTAACTCCTTCTTGAATATATTTCATGAATTGGCCTCAACTGCCTTCTGTGGTAGAGAATTCCACAGGTTCACCACTCTCTAGGTGAAGAAATTCCTCCTCATCTCAGTCCTAAATGGCTTACCCCTTATCCTTAGACTGTGACCCCTGGTTCTGGACTCCCCCGCCATCGGGAACAGCCTTCCTGCATCTAGTCTGTCTAGTCCTGTTAGAATTTTATAAGTTTCAATGAGATCCCCTCTCATTCTTCTAAACTCTAGCGAATACAAGCCTAATCGACCCAATATCTCTTCATACGCCATTCCTGCCACCCAGGTATCAGTCTGGTGAATCTTCACTGCACACCCTCCATGGCAAGAACCTCCTTCCTCAGATAAGGCGACCAAAACTGCACACAATACTCAAGGTGTGGTTTCACCAAGGCCCTGTACAACTGCAGCAAGACATCCTTGCTCCTGTACTTGAATCCTCTCGCTATAAAGGCCAACATACCATTTGCCTTCTTAACCGCCTGCTGTACCTGCATGCTTACCTTCAGCGACTGGTGCACAAGGACACCCAGGTCTCGTTGCACTTCCCCTTTTCCCAATCTATTGCCGTTCAGATAATAATCTGCCTTCCTGTTTTTGCCACCAAAGTGGATAACCTCACATTTATCCACATTATACTGCATCTGCCATGCATCTGCCCAATCACCCAACCTGTCCAAATCATACTGAGGTTTCTCTGCATCCTCCTCACAGCACACACGCCCACCCAGCTTTGTGTTGTCTGCAAACTTGGAGATATTACATCTAGTTCCCTCGTCTAGATCATTAATATATATTGTGAATAACTGGGGTCCTAGCACCGATCCCTACGGTACCCCACGAGTCACTGCCTGCCACTCGGAAAAAGACCCATTTATTCCAACTCTTTGCTTCCTGTCTGCCAACCAGTTTTGTATCCAAGTCAGTACCTTACCCCCACGCTAATCTCTTATGCGGGACCTTTTCGAAAGCCTTCTGAAAGTCCAAATACACCACATCCATTGGTTCTCCCTTATCTATTCTACCAGTTGCATCCTCAAAAATTCCAGTAGATTAGTCAAGCATGATTTATCTTTTGTAAATCCATGTTGACTTTGTCCGATCCTGTCACTGTTTTCCAAGTGCTCTGCTATTACATCTTTTATAATGGACTCTAGCATTTTCTCCACTACCGATGTCAGGCTTACCAGTCGAAAATTCCCTGTTTTCTCTCTACCACCTTTTTTAAATAGTGGGGTTACATTAGCTACCCTCCAATCCATGGGAACTGTTCCAGAGTCGATAGAATTTTGGAAGATGACCAGCAATGCATCTACTATTTCTAGGGCCACTTCCTTAAGTACCCTAGGATGTAGATTATCAGGCCCTGGGGATTTATCAGCCTTCAATCCCGTTAATTTCCCTAACACCATTTCCCTACAAATACTGATTTCATTCAGTTCCTCCCTCTCATTAGACCCTATGTTCCCCGACATCTCTGGGAGTTTATTTGTGTCCTCCTTTGTGAAGACAGAACCAAAATATGTATTTAATTGGTCTGCCATTTCTTTGTTCCCCATTATAAATTCCCCTGATTCTGACTGCAAGGGACCTACGCTTGACTTCACCAATCTTTTTCTCTTCACATATCAATAGAAGCTTTTACAGTCAGTTTTTATGTTCCCTGCAAGCTTACTCTCATACTCTATTTTCTCCCTCTTAATTAATCCCTTTGTCCTCCTTTGCTGAATCCTAAACTGTTCCCAATCCTCAGGTTTGCTGCTTTTTCTGGCCAATTTATATGTCCTCTCCTTGGATCTTATGCTATCCCTAATTTCCCTTGTTAACCATGGTTGAGTCACCGTTTTTGTTTTATTTTTATGCCAAACAGGGATGAACAAATTCTGTAGTTCATCCATGCAATCTTTAAATGTTTGCCATTGCCTATCCACCGTCAACCCTTTAAGTAACATTCCCCAATCCATCCTAGCCAACTCGCGCCTCATACCATCGTAATTTCCTTTATTTAAATTCAGTACCCTAGTCTCTGAATCAACGACTACTTCACTCTCCATCTTAATGAAGAATTCTATCATATTATGATCGTTCCTCCCCAGGGGGCCTCGCACAACAAGATTGCAAATTAATCCTTTCTCATTACATAATACCCAGTCTAAGATGGCCTGATCTCTAGTTGGTTCCTCGACATATTGGTCCAGGAAACTGTAAGGTTTCCAAAATTTGCAGATCCCCAAAACCTAAGGAAAAAGGACTTTGGAACTACCTCAGAGTGATATCAAGAGGAAAAGACTGGTGAAAACCAAAGTTGGTCCATTGCAGTCAGATACGGGGGAATATATAATGGGAAATAAGGAAATGGCAGACCAACTAAATGCATACTTTGGGTCAGTCTTTACGAAGGAAGACACAAAAAACCTCCCTGGGATATCGGGAAAAATAGGGACATTGGCAAAGGAGGAACTGACGCAAATCAATATCTCTAAGGATATGGTGTTAAGGAAGCTAAAGGGATTGAAGGCGGACAAATCCCCAGGGCCTGATAACATGCATCCTAGGGTACTGAAGGAGGTGGCCCTAGAGATAGCGGATGCACTAAGCATGATTTTTCAGAATTCATTAGACTCGGGAACAGTGCCCATGGATTGGAGGGTAGCTAACGTTACCCCACTATTCAAAAAGGGGGGTAGGGAAAAAGCAGGTAATTACAGACCTGTAAGCCTTACATCAGTTGTGGGCAAAATGCTGGAGTCCATCATTAAGGATGAAATAGCCGAGCACTTAGCAAATGGGGACAGGATAGGACAGAGTCAACATGGATTTACAAAGGGTAAATCGTGCTTGACTAATCTATTGGAATTTTTTGAGGGAGTAACTGGTAAAATAGATGGGGGAGAGCCAGTAGATGTGGTGTACCTGGACTTCCAAAAGGCCTTCGATAAGGTCCCACATAAAAGATTAGCATGGAAAATTGAAGCTCATGGGATAAAGGGGAAAGTATTGACGTGGATAGAGAACTGGCTGTCAGATAGAAAACAGAGAGTTGGAATAAACGGCTCATTTTCTGAATGGCAGGCAGTAACAAGTGGGGTACCACAGGGATCTGTCCTGGGTCCCCAGCTGTTCACAATTTATATTAATGACCTGGATCAGGGAGTCGAATGCAGCATTTCCAAATTTGCAGACGACACTAAACTAGGAGGGGGGGTGGGCTCAGAGGAGGAGACCAGGAAGCTCCAGAGCGATTTGGACAGACTGGGTGATTGGGCGGATAAATGGCAGATGCACTATAATGTGGACAAGTGCGAAGTTATCCACCTTGGGTGCAGGAACGGGAGGGCAAATTATTATTTAAATGGCAATAAATTGGGAGAGGGGGAAGTACAGAGAGACCTGGGTGTTCTTGTACACCAGTCACTGAAGGCGAGCATGCAGGTGCAACAGGCGGTCAAGAAGGCAAACGGTATGCTGGCCTTCATAGCAAAAGGGTTGGAATACAGGAACAGGGATACCTTGCTGCAGCTGTACAGGGCACTGGTGAGACCACACCTCGAGTACTGTGTACAGTTTTGGTCGCCTCATCTGAGGAAAGATGTTCTTGCCATGGAGGGGGTGCAGCGGCGATTCACCAGGCTGATACCAGGAATGGCGGGATTGACCTATGAGGAGAGACTATGTAGTTTAGGGATGTACACACTGGAGTTTAGAAGATTGAGAGGGGACCTCATAGAAGTGTATAAAATTCTGACAGGTCTAGACAGATTAGATGCAGAAGGAATGTTTCCCTTGGCGGGTGAGAACAGAACTAGAGGACATAATTTAAGGATAAGGGCTAAACCATTTAGGACAGAAATGAGGGGGAATTTCTTCACTCAGAGAGTGGTGAACCTGTGGAACTCATTGCCACAGAGGGCAGTGTACGCCAGCTCATTAAATATATTTAAGAGGGAATTAGATATATTTCTACAGGCAAAAGGGGTTAAGGGTTACGGAGAGAAGGCGGGGACGGGATACTGAATTGAAGGATCAGCCATGATCTCATTAAATGGCGGAGCAGGCTCGAAGGGCCGGATGGCCTACTCCTGCTCCTATCTTCTATGATAATATTGTATTTGGGCCTAACCTAAGAGACTGTAAGACCAAAAACCAAGTTTTGATATTTTAAAACTATGTCTGGGCCTGCAAAGGAACAAAAGGTGGGTCAACCTCTGTAAAAGCAGTTTTTAGGCATTACCGTTAATTGCAATGTCTGGGGAACCGGGATGACCTCACTCAAAGCCCCAGCAAGCATTAACATTTTGACAATAGACCCGAGGAGAAGACAGTCCCACCCAAAACAACAGGTCCCATCAAACCGATTACAGGGCCCATCAGGAAACATGCATAATACAGAGCACCCAGGACTAGGCTATAGACCAGCCCAGAAAGCCAAAACACGAAACCAATCACCAGCAATCAGCCAAGAAGATCGACAGGATGCAAACCATCCCAAAACCCATTTGACACTCACAGAGCAGTTACTGGGAACAGGCCCGCCAAAAATCAGACAATGAACTGAACAGATTTGGCAGGCAGATAAGGCCATGTTCAATGGGTGAGATTGAAGGCCTGTTAAAACCCAGTTAACGTGCTAGTAAATCGTTACCGATTTACGAGCCCGCCAAAACTAGACAATGAACTGAGTAGATTTGGCAGGTAGATAAGGCCACTTCAATTCTGTATAATTGAAGCCCCACCAAGCACACACCAAGAGGAAGAAAGGAAGAGAACGGAGACACCACAGTTCAACGTCGTTGGGTCGAGCAGTCAGTCGCAACTGGTGGTCATCAGAAGGAGGAGAGACCAAGAAGAAGAAGGCCCGAGCTGGAAGCGAGTCGGCATCGCTCACCACTCAGGCACACCTGAGTCCAGCTCGTGAAGACACCACCTCGACGGACCTCCAACAACGGCCCCAACACAGTCACCCGGAACAACAAGCAGCAACAAGTCACCGACGGCTCCACGAGGGCGACCAACACACAAAACAAGGCCTAAAGCCATCGTGGAAACCAAGGGTCTCACGAAACTAACAACCGCGCATTACCCCCAACTGACCGGGTAATAGCAGGCCACCGCGACCAACAAAGACCAACTCCAAGAGAAAGAAAACCCAAAGAATCGCAAAGTTTCCACACTACAAACTACTCCTGACTTACCCCTGGGTAAGATTTTCCCCAAAGACTCGAAGCCCTACTGCTCAACTAAAGAAATTGGGTACTCACCAGATAAATCCATAATGACATCCTACCACATCAGCGGACTCGCGAAGACTGACCAGAGACCAAGGTGAAGTCCTCTACCGTATATGGCAGACACTAACCGCCATAAACAGCGAACCCCAAAACCGCGATTTAGCCCAACTGTCAAAGGATTGGTGAGCATTATCCCTGGTCCTTCAAAACCTAACTTAGCTAGTAAAGTGGGGTTGGGAGGGGTGAAGTATTGTTCCACTGTCATTTCCCTCGCTTGTACCGAAGTGTTCCCCACCTTTAGAGTGTTAAGAGTGTTATTATTTGTGTCTTACCTTTTAATAAAGATTGAAGTTCTTTCATCAAACTCAGTTGTCTGCTGCACCTTTTGTATCACAACCCCCAAATAAGTCCAAGGTCTAGAACCAAGGGAGTGGGAGTGATTCGAACCGCTCAGAAGTCAGAGGTAAAGCTGACACAAACCACCACCCCGTACAAAACCATTCCGTATACACTCTAGGAATTCCTCTTCCACAGTATTGTTACTAATTTGGTTAGCCCAATCTATATGTAGATTAAAGTCACCCATGATAACTGCTGTGCCCTTATTGCACGCATCTCTAATTTCCTGTTTAATGCCATCCCCAACCTCAGCATTACTGTTTGGGGGTCTGTATACAACTCCCACTATCATTTTCTGCCCCTTGGTATTTCTCAGCTCTACCCATACAGATTCCACATCATCAGAGCTAATATCCTTCCTTACTATTGTGTTAATCTCCTCTTTAACCAGCAATGCTACCCCACCTCCTTTTCCTTTTTGCCTGTCCTTCCTGAATATTGAATACCCCTGGATGTTGAATTCCCAGCCTTGTTCACCCTGGAGCCATGTCTCCGTAATCCCAATTATATCATATCCGTTTACATCTATTTGCACAGCTAATTCATCCACCTTATTACGAATGCTCCTCGCATTAAGACACAAAGCCTTCAGGCTTGTTTTTTTAACTCTTAGACCTTTTAGAATTATTATTTACTGTGGCCATGTTTGATTTACACCCTTGATTTCTCTGACTTCCACTTTTGCTTTTCTCCTTCCTTTCTTTTGCTTCTATCCTTGCTTCCCTTTCCTCTGTCTCCCTGCACAGGTTCTCAACCCCCTGCCATTTTAGTTTAAACCCTCCCCAACAGCACTAGCAAACACTCCCCCTCGAACATCAGTCCTGGTCCTGCCCAGGTGCAAACCGTCCAGTTTGTACTGGTCCCACCTCCCCCAGAACCGGTTCCAATGTCCCAGGAATTTGAATCCCTCTCCCTTGCACCATTCTTCTAGCCACGTATTCATTTGAAATATCCTTCTATTTCTACTCTGACAAGTATGTGGCACTGGCAGCAATCCTGAGATTACTACCTTTGAGGTCCTATTTTTTAATTTACCACCTAACTCCCTATATTCAGCTTTTAGGACCTCATCCCGTTTTTTACCTATATCGTTGGTACCTATATGCACCACGACAACTGGCTGTTCACCCTCCCCCTCCAGAATGCCCTGTAGCCGCTCCGAGACATCCTTGACCTTTGCACCAGGGAGGCAACATACCATCCTGGAGTCTCATTTGCGGCTGCAGAAACGCCTATCTATTCCCCTTACAATAGAATCCCCTATCACTATAGCTCTCCCGCTCTTTTTCCTCCCGTCCTGTGCAGCAGAACCACCCATGGTGTCAGGAAGTTGGTTGCTGCTGCCTTTCCCCGATAAGCCATCCTCCTCAACAATAACCAAAGCGGTATATCTGTTTTAGAGGGGGATGGCCACAGGGGACCCCTGCACTACCTGCCTGCGCCGACTACTCTGCCTGGCAGTCACCCATTCCCTTCCTGCCTGTGTAGCCTTTACCTGCGGT
This sequence comes from Squalus acanthias, assembly GCA_030390025.1. Lineage (NCBI taxonomy): Eukaryota > Metazoa > Chordata > Chondrichthyes > Squaliformes > Squalidae > Squalus > Squalus acanthias. The sequence continues at coordinate 432,367 of JASTWF010000376.1, read as the reverse complement.
GTGACCAACTCATTAAACGTGCTATCCACGATGTCCTCAGCGTCGTGAATGCTCCAGTATGTATCCATTCGCAGCTCCAGCGCCGCAATGCGGTCTGCCAGTAGCTGCAGCTGGATACACTTCCCGCACACATGGTCGTCAGGGAGACAGGAAGTGTCCCTGATTTCCCACATAGTGCAGGAGGAGCATGCCACGGGGCCGAGCTGTGCTGCCATGACTTACCCTTTAATGAATTTAAATTAAATTAAATCAAATCAATACCACAAATTACACTACAATTAAATGATATAGTCAAGGGCCCTTGTTTACTAGCACTCCCCGCTACACAACTGAGACCTTAGAAAATATAACCACAAAATTAAGACCTTCTAAACTTTATAAACTATTAACCTTAACTGTCAAACTATAGAGTAGTATAAATACTCACCTGGCCGTACTCACTGACGTAAGAAAACTACTAGGCACTTGGTCTAAGCATTAAACAAAGCTTTAATCAACTGTTTTACAACATGGAGATCTAGTTGTGTCCTTCATTAGTTCCTATTAAGAATGTCCTGCGCAAGCTGGGCCCATGCCCGAGTATTTATACTCTCCCGGGACAGCGCCACCCGCAGGCCACTCAGTATTATTTCATAAGTCATGAATGACAGATTCATGTCACTCACCCAATCAGCTGCTTCCTCTTGCCCGCGTCACTTTTTGAATCGTGACGTGGCTCTGGAACACCGCCTGTGAGATTGGTAAGCCTCTGAAAAAAGCTCGAGAAAGTGAGTTTAAATACTCACTGTACCACCACTCTCTCCGCTCCCGACACCGGCCTCTGAAAAAAGCCCGTGAAAGTGAGTTTAAATACTCACTGTACCGTCGCTCTCTCCGCTCCCGACACCGGCCTCTGCAAAAAAAGCCCGCGAAAGTGAGTTTAAATACTCACTGTACCGTCGCTCTATCCGCTCCCGACACCGGCCTCTGCACAGTTTCTCCCATTTAAAAGCCGGTGAGCTGCCTGCACAGGACCTACAGACCACTGCACAGCCACGCAGTTTATCGGGAACGTTGCATGGGACACTATTACAGCATTCGAAAGACGGGATATCAGTAAGAGTGAGCAGGCAGTAAAACCTCTGAATAGAATTGAGGAATAGAAAAAGATGTAAGACTTTGGTGGGAGTTGTCTTCAGACTTCCTGATAGCAGTTATGAAGAAGTGAGAGGCATGAATATGGAGATCAGAGAAGCTTGTTGCAAAAATCGAGTGGATATAATGGGAGACTTCAATCATCATACAGACTAGGAGAAGCAGAACAGCTCCAGTCCCTAAGTGGCAAATTTCTTGAATGTATTTGGGACAGTTTTCTGGAATAATAGGTTCTTGAACCAACAAGAGAACGAGCCATCTTAGATTTACTGATGAGAAATTAGTCAACAATCTAACGGTAATAGAACACATAGGTAACAGTGACCCTAACAGGATCACAGCGATTTAACAGGAGTGGGGACAGGGAGCGGGAATCCCCAGCACCAGTGATTTAACAGGATCGGGAATCCCCAGCACCAGTGATTTAACAGGATCGGGAATCCCCAGCACCAGTGATTTAACAGGAGTGGGGACAGGGAGCGGGAATCCCCAACATAGAAACATAGAAAAATAGGAGCAGGAGTAGGCCATTCGGCCCTTCGAGCCTGCTCCGCCATTCAATATGATCATGGCTGATCCTCTATCTCAATACCATATTTCCGCTCTCTCCCCATACCCCTTGATGCCTTTTGTGTCTAGAAATCTATCTATCTCCTTCTTAAATATATTCAGTGACTTGGCCTCTACAGCCTTCTGTGGTGGAGAATTCCACAGGTTCACCACCCTCTTAGTGAAGAAATTTCTCCTCATCTCAGTCCTAAATGTCCTACCCCGTATCCTGAGACTGTGACCCCTCATTCTAGACCCCCCAGCCAGGGGAAACATCCTCCCTGCATCCAGTCTGTCTTGCCCTGTCAGAATTTTATACGTTTCAATGAGATCCCCTCTCATTCTTCTAAACTCTAGTGAATACAGGCCTAGTCGACCCAATCTCTCCTCATACGACAGTCCTGCCATCCCAGGAATCAGTCTGGTGAACCTTCGCTGCACTCCCAATGAAGGCCAACATACCATTTGCCTTCCTAACTGCTTGCTGCACCTGCATGTTTGCTTTCAGTGACTGGTGTACAAGGACACCCAGGTCCCTTTGTACATCAACATTTCCCAATCTATCACCATTTAAATAATACTCTGCCTTTCTGTTTTTCCTACCGAAGTGGATAACTTCACATTTATCCACGTTATACTGCATCTGCCATATATTTGCCCACTCACTCAACTTGTCTAAATCGCCTTGAAGCCACTTTGCATCCTCCTCACAACTCACCATCCCACCTAGTTTCATGTCATCAGCAAACTTGGAAATATTACATTTGGTTCCCTCATCCAAATCATTGATATATATTGTGAATAGCTGGGGCCCAAGCACTGATCCCTGTGGTACCCCACTAGTCACCGCCTGCCACCCTGAAAAAGACCCATTTATTTCTACTCTCTGTTTCCTGTCTGTTAACCAATTTTCAATCCATGCCAGTATATTACCTCCAATCCCATGTGTTTAATTTTGCACACTAACCTCTTATGTGGGACTTTATCAAAGGCCTTCTGAAAATCCAAATACACCACATCCACTAGTTCTCCCTTGTCTATTCTACCAGTTACATCCTCAAAAAACCCCAGTAGGTTTGTCAAACACGATTTCCCTTTCATAAATCCATGTTGACTTTGTCTAATCCTGTTGATATTTTCTAAGTGTCCTGTTATCACATCCTTTATAATAGAATCCAGCATTTTCCCTACTACTGATGTTAGGCTAACCGATCTTTAGTTCCCTGTCTTCTCTCTCCCTCCTTTTTTAAATAGTGGAGTTACATTTGCCAGCCTCCAATCTGCAGGAACTGTTCCATAATCTACAGAATTTTGGAAGATGACAACCAATGCATCCACTATTTCCATGGCTACCTCTTTTTGTATTCTGGGATGCAGATTATCAGGCCCTGGGGATTTATCGGCTTTCAGTCCCATTAATTTCTCCAGCACTATTTTTTTACTAATACTAATTTCCTTTAATTCCTCCTTCTCACTCGACCCTTGGTTCCCTAACATTTCTGGGAAGTTATTTGTGTCCTCTTCCGTGAAGATAGAACCAAAGTATTTGTTTAGTTGCTCAGCCATTTCCTTGTTCCCCATTATAAATTCTCCCGTTTCTGACTTTAAGGGACCTACATTTGTCTTCACTAATCTTTTTCTTTTTACATACTTGTAGAAGCTTTTACAATCCACTTTTATGTTCCTTGCAAGTTTACTCTCATACTCTATTTTTCCCCTCTTAATCAATCTCTTGGTCCTTTTTTGTTGAACTCTAAACTGCTCCCAATCCTCAGGCTTGCTACTTTTTCTGGCAACTTTATAGGACTCCTCTTTGGATCTAATACTATCCTTAATTTCTTATGTTAGCCATGGTTGGGCCGCTTTTCCTTTTGTGTTTTTGCACCAGAAAGGAATATATAACTGTTGCAATTCATGCATTCGTTCCTTAAATGTTAGCCATTGCCTATCCCCCGTCATGCCTTTTAATGAAGCTCCCCAATCTATCATAGCCAACTCACTCCTCATACCTTCGTAGTTTCCTTTGTTTAGATTTAGGACCTTAGTTTCAGATTGGACTTCTTCACTTTCCATCTTAATGAAGAATTTTATCAATATTAAGCGGGATAAAATTTGTGTGAAGGGTATAGAGGGTGCGGAATTCCTAAAATGCATCCAGGAGAACTTTTTTAGCCAGTATGTAGAAAGCCCAACAAGGGAGGGGGTGGTTCTGGACTTAGTTTTAGGGAATGAAGCTGGGCAGGTAGAAGGTGTATCAGTGGGGGAGCATTTTGGTGCTAGTGACCATAATTCAGTTAGATTTAAGGTAATTATGGAAAAGGACAAGGATAGACCAGGAATAAAAATTCTAAATTGGGGAAAAGCAAATTTTGCTAAGCTCAGAGGGGATTTAGCCATAGTGGACTGGAAACAGCTACTTGAAGGTAAATCAGTGTCAGAGCAGTGGGAGGCATTCAAGGAGGAGATCCAGAGGGTTCAGACCAAATATGTGTCCTTAAAGAAAAAAGGTGGGTCTAAGAAATCTAGAGCCCCCTGGATGTCTAGGGACATACAGGGTAGGATAAAGAAAAAAAGGGAGGCGTATGACCGATACCGAGGGCTAAATACTGCAGAATCTTTAGAGGTGTACAGAAAGTGCAGGGGTGCAATTATAAAGGATATTAGGAAAGCAAAGAGAGAGCATGAACAATTCTTGGCAAGTAAAATCAAGGAAAACCCAAAGATGTTTTATAAATATATTAAGAGTAAGAGGATAACTAAAGAAAGGGTAGGGCCTATTAGAGATCATGAGGGTAATCTGTGTGTGGAGGCGGGAGACGTCGGTCGGGCTCTTAATGAATACTTTGCATCTGTTTTCACAAAGGAGAGGGGCGAAGCAGACATTGCTATCAGGGAGGAGGAGTGGGAAATATTAGATGAAATAAACATAGTGAGAGAGGAACTATTAAGGGGTTTAGCAGCTTTAAAAGTGGATAAATCCCCAGGCCCGGATAAAATGTTTCCCAGGCTATTAAGCGAAGCAAAAGAGGAAATAGCAGAGGCCCTGACCATCATTTTACAATCCTCTCTGGCTTCAGGTGTGGTGCCGGAGGACTGGAGGACTGCTAATGTGGTACCTTTGTTTAAAAAGGGAGAAAAGGATAGACCGAGTAATTACAGGCCAGTCAGCCTAACCTCGGTGGTGGGAAAATTATTGGAAAGAATTCTGAAGGACAGGATAAATCTTTATTTAGGAAGACACGGATTAATCAAGGATAGTCAGCACAGATTTGTTAAGGGAAGGTCGTGTCTGACAAACTAGATTGAATTTTTTGAGGAGGTAACAAGGAGGGTAGATGAGGGTAGTGCGTTTGATGAAGTGTATATGGACTTTAGCAAGGCTTTTGATAAGGTTCCACATGGCAGACTGGTCACGAAGTTAAAAGCCCATGGGATCCAGGGCAAAGTGTCAAGTTGGATTCAAAACTGGCTCGGAGGCAGGAAGCAGAGGGTAATGGTTGATGGGTGTTTTTGTGACTGGTAGGCTGTTTCCAGTGGGATTCCGCAGGGCTCAGTACTAGGTCCCTTGCTTTTTGTGGTATATATCAATGATCTAGACATGAATATAGGGGGTATGATTAAGAAGTTTGCAGATGATACTAAAATCGGCTGTGTGGTTGATACTGAAGAAGGAAGCTGTAGACTGCAGGAAGATATCAATAAATTGGTCAGGTGGGCAGAACAGTGGCAAATGGAATTCAATCCAAAGAAGTGTGAGGTAATGCATTTGGGGAGGGCTAACAAGGAAAGGGAATACACATTAAATGGTAGGATACTGAGTAGTGTAGAGGAACAAAAGGACCTTGGAGTGCATGCCCACAGATCCCTGAAGGTAGCAGGCCAGGTAGATAAGGTGGTTAAGAAGGCATACGGAATGCTTGCCTTTATTAGCCGTGGCATAGAATACAAGAAGGGTTATACTTCAACTGTATAAAACACTAGTTAGGCCTCAGCTAGAGTACTGCGTGCAGTTCTGGTCACCACATTCCAGGAAAGATGTGATTGCACTAGAGAGGGTACAGAGGAGATTTACAAGGATGTTGCCGGGAGTAGAGAATCGTAGCTATAAGGAAAGACTGGATAGGCTGGGTTTGTTTTCCTTGGAACAGAGGAGGCAGAGGGGAGACCTTATTATGAGGGGCATAGATAAAGTGGATAGAAAGGACCTATTTCCCTTAGCAGAGGGGTCAAAAACCAGGGAGCACAGGTTTAAAGTAATTGGTGGAAGGTTTAGAGGGGATTTGAGGGGAAATTTCTTCACCCAGAGGGTTGTGGGGGTCTGGAACTCACTGCCTGAAAGGGTGGTAGAGGCAGGAACCCTAACCACATTTAAAAAGTACTTGGATGTGCACTTGGGATGCTGTAACTGCAGGGCTACGGACCAAGAGCTGGGAAGTGGGATTAGGCTGGTAGCTCTTTGTTAGCTGGCACAAACACGATGGGCCGAAATGGTCTCCTTCCGTGCTGTAACTTTCTATGATTCTATAATTCAATGTTATGGTCACTCTTCCCTAAAGGACCCCGCACAACAAGATTATTAATTAACCCCTTCTCATTGCACAATACCCAATCTAGGTTAGCCTGTTCCCTAATTGGCTCCTCAACGTACTGGTCTAAAAAACCATCTCATGCACACTCCAGGAATTCATCCTCCACAGTATTATTGCTAATTTGGTTTGGCCAGTCTATATGTAGATTAAAGTCACCCATGATTACTGTAGTACCCTTGTTACATGCATCTCTAATTTCCTGTTTGATGCCATCCCCTGCATTACCACTACTGTTTGGAGGCCGATAGACAACTCCCACCAATGTTTTCTGCCCCTTGGTGCTTCTTAGCTCCACCCAGACTGATTCTACATCTTTATTTTCTAAGCCAATATCCTTTCTCACTATTGCTCTGATTTCATCCTTTACTAACAACGCCACCCCATCTCCTTTTCCTTTTTGCATGTCTTTCCTAAATATCGAATATCCTTGGATATTCAGCTCCCAGCCTTGGTCACCCTGCAGCCATGTCTCCGTAATCGCAATTATATCATATCCGTTTACATCTATTTGCGCTGTTAATTCATCTACCTTATTACGAATGCTTCATGCATTCAGATACAGTGCCTTTAGATTTGTCTTTTTAACATTTTTAGACATCTTAACATTTTTTTGTACTATGGCCCTATTTGTCTTACCATTTTTTCTTAACCGGACCTTATTTGTTAGTGCACTCCTTTGTTTGTACGCTCTGTCCCTTCCTGACACAATCTGGTTATCTTTACTCCAATCACTTTCCTGCACTGCTTCCTTGTCTTTTCTCTTTAGCATTCTAGATTTCTCTCCACCGGGACACTTCCCCCCTTATTTAGTTTAAAGCCCAAATACCTCCCTAGTTATTCGATTCGCTAGAACTCTGGTGATTTAACAGGAGTGGGGACAGGGTGAGGCAGATACTAGACAAACAAAGGGAAAAACTCAAAAAGTGATGTCATAGTCAGCACAGAGTGAGGAGCGGCAGAGCCCGAGGTATTAGAGCTAAGTGTTTAAATTATGATTTATCTTAACTATTAAGAGAAAAATATCCTTTAGGTAAATAAATAGACCTAAGATCTAAATAACCTGAATAGATCTAAGGGGATAAAATAAACTAAATAGAGGAAACCTATATTAAAGGGATCCCCAATTTGCATTAAATAAATATCTGGAATACATAAATAATTAATAACTAATCAGAGTAATTGACTACTAATTAATTTGAAATCAAACTAAGCCATCAACTAAATAATAACAGAGCTCAAGTCATTCTATTAGCTCTAGAAATAAATTACTGCTCACAATAAATAAGTACAATAATAAAGATTAGAAGTGGCAGAACAGGCAATGTGTCAGGACTGCAGTATGTGGGAATTTGTGGAGAGTGAGACTATCCCAGATTGCCACATCTGTAGGAAATGCCTTTACCTTGAAACACTCTGACTTGGAGTCATTGAGCTGGAGTGCGAGTTAGAGACACTCTGACACATTGGGAGGGGAGGAATATCTGGATAGTTTACTCTAGAGTACAGTCACAGCTCAGAGGAAAGCACAGGTGCAGGAAAGAGAGAGTGTGGCCGTCAGTCAGCAGGGTAGAGGGAGCCTAGGGGAAGTAGAGAAGGATGTCCCGCAAATACTGGTCCTACCCAACAGGTCCAATGTACTGCCTGTGGGGATAAGGATGAAGGCTTCAGGGAAGATGGCCCGAAAGCTAACATGGAGCAGGAGGCAGTCCAAGGAGAGGAGGAACAGAATCGAAAGGTTGTAGTCATAGGGGATAAGCTTGTAAAAATGTTGACAGACAGATGGAACAGCAGTGGGAAATATTTAAAAAGGTGATCAATAGAGTTCAGAAAGAAAAGGAGAGGATGACAAAAGGGAATGCAAAGAGGTTAGGAAAGAAGTCAAAAAAACAATTAGGAAAGCAAAGAAGGATTACAAAATGAAATGATCAAGGAATACAAAAGGAAATAGTAAAGTATTCTACAGTCACATAAATAACAAAAGGAAAATCAGGATCGGGATAGGGCCACTGAGGGATGCACAAGTAAAAGTCACAAGTAATGACAGCGAAATGGCAGAAATATTGAATAGTTACTTTGCATCAGTATTTCGCAGGGATACTAATTATGGTAGATATGACATTATAAGAAGATTGTTGAGGCTGCCGCGAAACACGAATTAAGACTGAATCCATGTGTGTAAAACAAAGGTTTTTTAATACAACTGCATGGTCCAAAATGGCTGAACAGACTGCTCCCAGAATTCCCTGGAAAAACCCTGAGGCCCCGCCCACTTCTTTTCTCCTGCCTTAAAGGCAAGGTGCCTTAAAGGCAAGGTGCTCGATATATTGTCCACGGACGGAAAAGTGGATAATGCCCGTTTAGGTGGCGATCCGCCACACAGCTCCCCCCAGAATCCGCTTAGGAGGTGTGGACGAGACGGTGCGGCGGTCTGATGGGCCGGCCGGAGCGGCTCTTGTAGGACGCCGGTGGACGTGGAACGGCCAGGCGTGGAGCAGCCGGGTGAACCGGCTTGAGGGCAGGTCGGCCACGTGGCGGTGGACGAGCTACAGGGACCTGCTCACCGGGCTCCGAGTGTGCTGGCTTGAGTCGGTCAACCGACACTTTTTCGGTCCTGTCGCCCACTTGCAGGGTGAAAAATTTGTCCCCAGCCTGTAGCACCTTGTAGGGCCCGTCGTACGGGGGTTGAAGGGGTCCGCGGTGGGCGTCGTGCCGGACGAAAACAAACCGTGCCTGGTGCAGGCTTAGTGGGACGTGTGAGGTGGATTCGCCGTGTCGGGCAATGGGCACCGGGGCGAACTACAGCGCCGGTGAGGCGAAGTCGTGGCGTTGCTGGTCGGCTGACCAGGGTGTCGTGGCGGTGGGCAGGAACTCGCCGGGTACACGCAGCGGCTGACCGTACACGAGCTCTGCTGCCAATGCGTGGAGGTCTTCTTTAACCGCGGTGCGCAGGCCGAGGAGGACCCACGGAAGTCGGTCGGTCCAGGCGCCGTCCTGGAGGCTGGCTCAAAGAGATGCCTTCAAGGATCTGTGGAACCACTCACACAGTCCGTTGGCTTGGGGGTGGTACGCTGTGGTGCGGTGAATGGTCACCCCGAGATTGCATGCGACAGCAGTCCAGAGTTCAGAGGTAAATTGCGGACCTCTGTCCGACGTCATGTCGGAGGGGACGCCGAACCGTGCGACCCAGGTGCTGACGAAGGCTCTGGCGATGTCGGCGGTGGTGGTAGAGGTCAGTGGAATTGCCTCGGGCCAGCGCGTGGTGCGGTCAACGATCGTCAGCAAGTGCGTGTGGCCTTGCGACGGCGGCCGGGGCCCGACGATGTCCACGTGGATGTGGTCGAATCTCCGCGAGGGGACGGTAAACTCCTCGAGGGGTGCTTTCGTGTGTTGCTGTCCCTTGGCCCATTGGCAGGCTAGGCAGGAGTTGGCCCAAGTACGCACATCCTTGCGAAGGCCGCGCCAGACAAAGCGGTTGGCTACCAATTTGATGGATGCGCGGGTGCCGGGGTGGGAGAGGTTGTGGAGAATGTCGAATACCCGGCGGCGCCAGGACGCTGGGACGACGGGCCGAGGTTGACATAGGGATATGTTGCACTTGACCGTGACTGCGGTCGGGCCACAGGCGACGTCGGCCAGGCGTAGCCCTGGTAGGTTGGTAGGTGCAGAGAGCAGATCAGGGTCGGTGATCTGGTCTGCTGCGAGTTGAGCGTAGTCGACTGCCAGGTGTGCGGCGTGGATGGCGGGGCGGGAGAGGCAGTCGGCTACCACATTGTCTCGGCCGGAGACGTGTTGGATGTCCGTGGTGAACTCGGACACTGCCGCGAGCTGGCGCTGCTGCCTGGCGGACCAGGGGTCGGTTGTCTTTGCCATTGCGAATGTCAGGGGCTTGTGGTCGACAAACGCAGTGAAGGGGTGGCCCTCAAGCAAAAACCGAAAATGGCGGACCGCCAGGAACAGCGCGAGGAGCTCGCGGTCGAAGGTGCTGTACTTGACCTCCCGGGGGCGTAGTTGGCGGCTGAAGAAGGCAAGTGGTTGCCAGGCGCCGTCGACCCACTGCTCATACACGGCGCCGACCGCGTGGTCGGAGGCGTCCGTGGTGAGCGCTACCCTGGCATTGGGCCGTGGGTGCGCAAGCAGGGTGGCGTTGGCGAGCGCGGTCTTGGTGGAGTCGAAGGCGGCGGACGCGTCTGCCATCCATTCGACCGCCATCTTGCCGCTCCTGCCCCGGAGGGCTTCATACAGGGGCCTCATGAGGGACGCCGCTTTGGGGATGAAGCGGTTAAAGAAATTCACCATCCCGAGGAACTCCTGGAGGCCTTTGATGGTGGTGGGGCGGGGAAATTGTTGGACGGCCTGCACCTTGGTGGGCAGGGGAATGGCCCCAGCATGGGTGATGTGGTGGCCGAGGAAGTCGATCTTGTCCAGGCCGAACTGGCATTTGGCTGTGCTGAGGATGAGCCCGTGGTCGCTGAGGCGCCCGAACAGGATGCGAAGGTGTTCGAGGTGGTCCTGCTTGGAGGAACTGGCTACCAGGATGTCGTCCAGGTAGACGAACAGGAACTTTAGGTCCCAAAGGACCGAGTCCACGAGCCGTTGGAATGCCTGGGCCACGTTTTTGAGGCCGAAGGGCATCCGCAGGAACTCAAACAGGCCGAAGGGGGTGATTACGGCCGTCTTGGGGACGTCCGCGGCGTGGACGGGGGCTTGGTGGTAGCCACGCACCAGGTCGACCTTGGAAAAGACTGAGCGGCCGGCCAGTCTAGCCGAGAAGTCCTGAATGTGCGGCACGGGGTACCGATCAGGGGTGGTGGCGTCGTTGAGGCGGCGGTAATCCCCGTAGGGGCGCCAACCCCCGCCTGGTTTGGGGGCGATGTGGAGTGGGGAGGCCCAGGGACTGTTGGAGCGGCGGATGATGCCGAGCTGTTCCATGGTGGCAAACTCGGTCCGCGCGATCTCCAGTTTGGCCGGGTCCAGCCTGCGGGTGTGGGCGTACACTGGGGGGCCTGTGGTGGGGATGAAGTGTTCCACCCCGTGTTTGGCGGCTTCTGCGGAGAAGGTCGGATTGGTAAGGGCCGGGAATTCGGCCAGGAGTGCCGAGTAGTCATCCGTGGCCCGGGCGTGGCACTGTGACGCCATGTCGGCGGGTTGACGGGGGGCCATGGCGCCCAGGATGGGGGACATGGTGTTCATGTCCACAAGGCGGTGATGAGGGATGTCTACCAGTAGGCCGTGGGCGCACAGGAAATCTGCGCCGATGAGAGGGGAGAGTGTGGTAACACAATACAGCTTCCTGTGACTCGAACTTTATTGCATCACTTCCTGTGATTAGTCCAGGATAAATACTGGACTGAGCAGTTGGATCCTGGAGAGGCATAGAGTAAGACCTCTTTTGTATGTAGCACCTTTTTAGTTGATTAAAGCTTACTTTAAGTTCACCACGCGTAAGGCTCATTCTTACGACAATTTAATCAACTTTGAAAAACTTCGCACTCAAACTTTTTGGACGAACTCGGAACTAAGGATCCAGGGAATCACCCATCATGGAAAACATCCTTAAACCATCGCGTCTTGACTTGGACCCAAACACCCCAGCAGCCGGTAAGGTGTGGAAACACTGGTATCGCACGTTTGACAATTTTCTCGAATATTGCAAGGCTGATAATGACACAAAGTTGCGGATACTCATCAACTGTGTCACTCCGAATGTATTTCAGTATGTTGAGGAATGGGGCAGTTACGAGGAGGCAATTCGGACGCTTAAAAGACTATATACTAAGACACCGAATGAGGTCTATGCCAGACATCTACTAGCTACAGCCCAACAAGGGCCGGAGGAATCCATTGATAAATTCCTCCAAGAGCTTCGCAGACTTAGTATGGACTGTAACTTTCAGGCGGCCTCAGCTGAGCTGTACCGTGAAGAAATGATCCGTGATGCTTTCATCTGCGGGCTTGCCTCCCCATTTATACGCCAGCGTCTACTGGAAAGTAAGACACTTGAGCTTCAGAGAGCTTATGACATGGCTTGCTCTCTAGATCTGGCAAAAAGAAATGCAGACCTTTATACAGTGCCCAGACCTCGGTCTGCTGCCTTAACTACAGTCAGGCAATTTAAGAGGCCACAGGTGAACTCTATTAGGGAGGACTTTATCCCTGACGATCAATCTGATGACTTCACTGATGAAGAGGATGATGACCCCACTGTGGCAGCCTCTTGGCAATCTAAGAAATGCTTTTTTTGTGGTGATGAGTTTCACCCTCGGAAATTCTGCCCTGCTCGCAATGCGTTTTGCAGTCATTGCAACAAAAAGGGTCATTTTGCAAAGGTTTGCCTATCAAGAGCCTCTACGAGGGCTTATCAAGCTAAGTCCTACCGAACTGCCCCGGTAAGGGCCTATCAAGATGTTCCGGCTAAAATCTATCGTGCTTCCTCTCGGGTTTTCTCTCGAAGAAACACACCTAGAGTTTCAGCCACTCTTTGTGCAACGACACCAATTACAGCTGCTTGTCCTCAGAACCTATTCCATGCAGCTACAAAAGCATCAATTAATGGACATACTTTAGATGCCTTAATTGACTCAGGTAGCACTGATAGTTTCATTAGGGAACAGATTGTTGCAGAGTTAAAGCTACATGTTTTCCCATCGGACCAGGCAATTGCGATGGCTCAGTCATCACTTAATACCAGAATTTCTGGCTTTTGTATGGTTGAAATAACACTTAATGGTCGCAGGTATCCCTCCACCCGGCTTTCGGTGCTCAAGGACTTATGTAGTGATCTTATCTTAGGGCTGGATTTTCAAAAGCAGCATAAGAAACTCACCATTGAGTTCGGCGGATCCAAACCTGAACTCACTATTTCTAATATACGACCTCGATTACCGTTCTGTGCATTGTCAGCAGCTTCACTGGATGAACCCTCACTGTTTACCAGTATCCCTCCTCGATGCAAACCGATTATAACAAAGTCACGACGTTTCAGTCAGGAAGACCAGTCTTTTATTGCGGCTGAGATTTCTCGGCTTTTAGCAGAGGATATCATCGAGCCTTGTTCGTCGCCATGGCGCGCCCAGGTCGTTATTGTTAAGAACCCTCTACAACCTCACAAGAAACGGCTGTGCATTGACTATTCACAGACCATCAATCAATATACGGACTTGGACGCATACCCATTGCCGCGCATCGATGATATGGTTAATAAACTGGCTGAGTACACGGTGTTCTCAACATATGATCTGAAAAGTGCCTATCATCAGGTACCCTTGAAGGTCTCAGACAAGCAGTATACGGCCTTTGAAGCCAATGGACGGCTGTATCAATTTCGTCGCCTCCCCTTTGGGGTCACTAATGGAGTGGCTGTCTTCCAGCGAGCAATGGATGACCTGGTCAAACAGGAAGACTTGAAGGATACGTTTCCTTATCTGGACAATATTACTGTCGCAGGTCGCAATCAGCGGGAACATGACGCCAATCTCCAACGATTTTGGGATGCACTCCAGCACCGTAATTTGACATTAAATGCGGCTAAATCCATTGAGTCACAAACCAACCATCAACATCCTTGGCTATTGTGTGGGCAATGGCATCATTAAACCTGACCCTGAAAGGCTTCGCCCACTCCAAGAACTCCCGCCACCTAAGAATCCGGCCTCCTTGCGCCGGGCCCTCGGCCTGTTTGCATACTATGCTAAATGGATTCCTAACTTCTCGGACCGAATCCAACCTCTACTGAAGGCCAGCACATTCCCACTAGACACAGCGGCTGTTGCAGCCTTTAACCTCCTGAAAAAACAGTTGGAGAAAGCGGCTCTTCACTCCATCGATGAGAGTCTTCCTTTTGTCGTTGAGTGTGATGCCTCGGAGGTGGCGATCTCGGCCACTCTGAATCAGGAAGGTCGTCCGGTGGCATTTTTGTCCAGGACTTTTCAAGGGGCTGAGCTACATTATCCTCCAGTCGAGAAAGAAGCTACAGCCATCATAGAGGCAGTACGGAAGTGGACTCATCTCCTAGCTCGCCAGCACTTTACCTTAATCACGGACCAGCGATCGGTCGCCTTCATGCTCGATAATCGAAAACGGACCAAAATTAAAAATAATAAAATCCAGCTTTGGCGGCTGGAATTGGCCTCTTTTGGTTACACCATCCACTATCGACCTGGCAAGGAGAATGTGGCTCCGGATACCCTCACACGAGCATTCTGCTCCGCCATGGCACCCTCTACGCTCGTAGACATCCATGATGGGTTGTGTCATCCGGGCGTTACTCGCATGCTACACTTCGTGCGGTCCCGAAATCTCCCATTCTCTACCGGGGATGTAAAGAAGATGTGCTCGGACTGCAGAGTCTGTGCGGAATTGAAACCTCAGTTTTTCCGCCCCTCGGGTGGTATACTCATACATGCGACCCAGCCAATGCAACGGCTTAGCATCGATTTTAAGGGGCCGTTGCCCTCTTCAACTCGCAACACTTATCTATTGACCATGGTCGATGAGTATTCCCGTTTTCCGTTTGCCTTTCCCTGCCCCAATATGCTGACGACCACGATTATCAGCTGCCTTGAGCAGGTATTTGCTTTCTGTGGCATGGCATCCTATGTTCATTCGGATCGGGGCCCTTCTTTTATGTCAGGAGAACTCAAGGCCTATCTCTCGGAACGGGGTATTGCTGCCAGCAGAACGACGCCTTATCATCCGGTCGGGAATGGGCAAGTCGAGCGTTTTAACGCTATCATCTGGAATGCGGTACGTCTGGCTTTGAGATCTCGGGGCCTACCCAACCAGCAATGGGAAGCAGTACTTCCAGACGCATTACACTCCACACGGTCCCTCCTTTCGACTGCCACAAATACGACGCCTCATGAACGGTTCTTCCGATTTCAGCGTCGCTCATCCTATGGGATATCTCTCCCGTCGTGGCTGACTGCACCGGGACCAGTGCTACTCCGAAGATATGTCCGGGCGTCTAAGAATGACCCCCTGGTAGATGAGGTTGAGCTCACTGACGTCAACCCTACCTACGCCTATATTCGGTATCCTGACGGTCGGGAATCTACTGTGTCATTGCGGGATCTGGCTCCCTGCCTGCCGAAACATAGAGGGACACCAGGGGATGATATTGTACCAGGCACATCTCTGGGCTCGCCAGGTGCCTCTCATCACGATCTGGATCTGACGCCGGCTGGTACCTCACTCCAGCGTGCCGACCTGGGGCAGACTGACTATGAGCCCGTCGGGGCTCGCACGCGCAGCCACGATCCACCCCGTACCATACGCTCGGAAACGGATCTGCCACAGCCCTGCCCGACACCCGTTCGGGCACCAGTACACAGTCAGGATCGTCCTGACCCCTCACAGAGCGGGCTGGATCACTCGGACTCTGGTCCACGGCCCGCGGCGGGTAAACGGGCTAGGGGCCCTCTACCGCTACGAGAACCCAAACGGGTGCGGCTCTCCCTCGTCCGACGGCTACGAAATGGAGGGAGCATCCCGGCCTCCTAATCTTTTGGGGGGGGAGAATGTGGTAACACAATACAGCTTCCTGTGACTCGAACTTTATTGCATCACTTTCTGTGATTAGTCCAGGATAAATACTGGACTGAGCAGTTGGATCCTGGAGAGGCATAGAGTAAGACCTCTTTTGTATGTAGCACCTTTTTAGTTGATTAAAGTTTACTTTAAGTTCACCACGCGTAAGGCTCATTCTTACGACAGAGAGCACCTTGGCAGTGATGAACTCCCATCGGTAGCGGCGACCAGCGAGGTCGAGGGTGACTGTCCAGGTGCCGTACGTCCGGATTTCCGAGCCGTTAGCAGCAGCCAGCGCCGGTCCTCGTTCGCCCTTTTGGATGTTGAGGGAGGAGGCCGCGATGATGCTGTGCTGAACTCCAGTGTCGCACAGGAACCGGCGGCCGGTTTTGTCATCCGTGACGTACAGCAGGGAGCCTGCGTGGCCCACGGCCATCGCGGGGGCTGGTACGGGGGCAGACTTGAAAGAGCAGGGAGGTGTGCACCGTTGTGCCCTGGCGCCGAACCATGCGTGGTAGTAATAGTGGCCCGGGTTAGTGGGGCGCGGAGGCCCCGTGGGCCTGGTGGCTGGTCCTTGTGGCCGCGTGGTGGCCAGTGAGGGGCCCGCCCAGGCATTGGCTGCCAGGTCCGGAGTGACGTCGCGGCTGGAGTGAGCGGACAGCAGCTTGTCGGCCTCTTCGGCCAGGGCTTCCAGGTTCGTGAGGCCGGACGCCACGATCGCTGGGCGGATGCTGAGAGGGAGCTGGTGGATGAACAGCGTGCGGAAGAGGGATCCGGGTGGGCTCTCGTCGGTGAGGGAGAGCATGTGGGAGAGGAGGTCTGACGGTGAGGCATCACCGAGGCCTGGAAGGTCGAGGAGGTGGCAGTTTCGCTGATATGCCGAGGCCGTAAATTTTTTAAGGAGCGCTGCCTTCAGATGTGCATACTTGCCTTCCTCTGGTGGGTTCTGCAGCGCTGTCCAAACCTTCGAAACTGTGGCGCTACCAAGTGATGTGACGAGGTAATCGTACTGCATCCCATCTGTGGTGATGTTTCGCAGCCAGAAGCGAGATTCAGCTTGGAGAAACCAGGCTTCGGGCTGGTTTTCCCAAAACTCCGGCAGTTTCATGGAAACTGCGTTCGTGTCCGCCATTGCAGTGCTCGGAATACGTTCTGAGCGTCGGGGTCACCAATGTTGAGGCTGCCGCGAAACACGAATTAAGACTGAATCCATGTGTGTAAAACAAAGGTTTTTTAATACAACTGCATGGTCCAAAATGGCTGAACAGACTGCTCCCAGAATTTCCTGGAAAAACCCTGAGACCCCGCGCACTTCTTTTCTCCTGCCTGAAAGGCAAGGCGCCTTAAAGGCAAGGTGCTCGATATATTGTCCACGGACGGAAAAGTGGATAATGCTCGTTTAGGTGGCGATCCGCCACAAGATATCAAAAAAGATATCAAGACATTATAGATGTTATGGGGGGAGATAATTGATAAACTAGTCAAAATTAGAGAGGATAAAACCCCTGGTCCGGATGGATTGCATCTGTGCATATTAAAAGAAGTTAGAAAGAGAAAGCAGAGACACTATTACTTACATATAAAAATTCATTAGAAAAGGCAATAGTGCCAGACGACTGGCAGACAGCTAATGTTATTCCTATATTTCAAAAGGGAGATAGAACAAGTCCAGGGAACTATAGACAAGTTAGCTTAACATCGATGGAAGGAAAATTAATTGAATTTTTATTCATAGATGTAACAGAAAAACATTTAGAAACCAAAAATATGATAAAGAATAGTCAGCACAGATTTCATAAAGGAAGGTTATGCTTGGCCAACATTACTGAATTCTTTGAAGAAGTAACAAAAAGAGTAGATAAGGGTAATGTTGTAGATGCAATATACTTGGGGGGAGAAATTCGGAATCGCCCCATTTGGGGCGCAATTATCGGTCGGGCACAAAGTTTAGCCTCCGACTGCAAACTTGGCTTCTATCGCCCCTGGGGTTGATTGGAGCGCTAAATCAGGCGCTACACACATCTCTTAAGGCGCTAACGCCGAGGAGTGAGGCGCTACCTCAGAGTGCTGGAGAAGCTCATGTGATGTCAGTCAGCTATGGAACACAGACACACTGGCGCCGGCCAGTTCTTAAAGGGGAGGTTTGATCTTGCTCTCCATCCACACCCTGCTCATTGTAGCCTTGAATCTCGGCCTGGAGAGACCTGTACATCAAATCTGCTGGAAAGAACAATGGAGAGGCCCAGGGAAAGAGCTCAGATTGCAGCCCCCAGAATCTCTTCTAAATCGATGCAAGGAAGGTCAAATCAAAATGAGCCTGCAATGTGCTGCTCAGTACCCAACACACCTTCACACAGCGTTGAATCTCTCCAGAAGTCTCTCTCTCTCTCTCAGAATGCGTGGTGCAAAAATGTCGCCGACAAAAAAAAGCAGGAAGAGGTTGCCTTTAAATAGCGCTCCCCCAGTCCCTTCCCGACTGCAAAACTCTCCCCTCAACCTGTCGTTGCTAGCGGCAGGCGGTAAGGCAGGGGGCGCCACTCAATATCCGGTCCGGGACACTACCGGGGCGTTGCACACTCGACTGACGTCACGATCTGTGGGCGCAGGAGATCGTGGCGGTAGTGTTTAGCACCGCCACAAAATGTCTGGTCAATTTCGCGAGCGGCGCTAGTTGCTTTGCGCCCACTTAGCGCCCTCTTAGGGCGCTAACGGGAGGCGCAAAGCAACCGAATTTTCCCCCTGGGAATTTCAAAAGGCCTTCGATAAGGTACCACATAGTAGATGCATGATTAAAGTCAGAGCATGTGGAGTCAGGGGGCAAACAGAAGAATGGATAACTAACTGGCTACAAAACAGAAAACAGAGGTTAGGGGTTAAAGGTCATTACTCAGACTGGCGGAAGGTGGGAAGTGGTGTTCCACAGGGATTGGTGCTGGGATCACTGGTATTCAGCATTTACAGAAACCATTTGGACTCGGGAATTGGAGTACAATTTCAAAATTGACAGATGACACCAAATTGGGGGGTATAGTTGATACTGAGGAAGATTGACAAAATACTTTGTGCCTTCAATACTTGTAGCGCTTTGTTTTACAGATAAATATTTAATTTAATCTACCTATAACTTAAACTAGATTTATAATTGGTTAAAATACTAAACTATAAGCTAGGTTAATTAAATACACAAACTTTAATTCATTAAATAAATAAAACAAGGTTATAAAGGGATGGCAGTGCAGGTGATGTGCCACAACTGCAGCATGTGGGAGTTTGTGGATGGCATCGCAATCCCAGACGACCACATCTGCAGTTAAGTGTCTGCATCTCGAGGAACTTCAGCTCAGTGTTGTTGATCTGGAGTCCGAGGTGCAGATATTGCAGGGCATCAGGGAGGGGGAAAGTTACCTGGACACTTTGATCTAGAAGGCAGTCACACCCCTTAGGTTAGGTAGTGGTACAGGTCTGGTTTGTGCTCAGGGCCAGGAGGGTGTGACTGTGATTCAGGCAGGTAAGGGGACCCGAGGTGGAGTGGTGGAGGAGCCTCGGCCTTTGCCTTTATCCAACAGATACAAGGTTCTTGCGGCCTGTGTAAATGAGGGCAAAGTCTGCAGGGTGGATGAGCAAACTGAGCACGGCACCGTGGTACAGGAGGACATTCAAGTGCGGGGAGTGAAAAGGAATGTTGTCGTGGTAGGGGACAGAATAGTATAGATACTGTTCTTTGTAGCCGCAACCGGGAGTTCCGAAGCCTGTGTTGCCTGCCTGGTGCCAGGGTTAAGGATATCTCCTCACGGCTGGAGAAGAATTTGGAGTGGGAGCGGGAGGATCCAGTTGTTGTGGTCCACGTAGGAACCACCGACATAGGTAGAACTAGAAATGAGGTTCTGATGAGAGAGTTTGAAGATACGGTCCAAATTAAAATGCAGAACCTCGAAAGTAATAATCTCTGGATTGTTGGATTAGAGGCAGCAAGGGAGGGGTCAGGTGAGGGGAAATCTCGAAATCTAAACAGAAAAGTCAAGGCAATGGAGCAGTGTAGCAATTTGGGTAAAGATGAGCGGAGTGTGACAGGAAGAGATAGAGAGTTTCACGGTAATAGTACATCAGCGAATAACGTGAAAGCAGGGAATAATGGTAAAAAGTTAAAATTAAAAGCTCTTTATCTGAATGCATGAAGCATTCATCACAAGATAGATGAATTAAAGGCACAAATTGAGATAAATGGGTTTGATCTAACAGACATGTGGTTGCAAGGTGACCAAGGTTGGGAACTAAATACTTGATGTTTCGAAAAGACAGGCAGAATGGGAGGTAGCCCTGATAATAAAGGATGATATAAGGACAGCAGTGAGAAAGGATCTTGGCTCAGAAGATCAGGAAATAGAATCAGTATGGGTGAAGATAAAGAATAACAAGGGGCACAAAACACTGGTGAGAGTAGTTGATAGGCCCCATAACAGTAGCTATACCGTTGGACAGAGTATTAATCAACAAATAACAGGAGCTTGTAACAAAGGTAATGCAATAATCGTGGCAGACTTTAATCTTCATATACACTGGACAAATCAAATTAACAAAGGTAGTATGGAGGATGAGTTCATGCAATGCAGTTGAGTCAGTTTCCTAGAACAATACATTGTGGAACCAACAAGGGCACAATAATAACGAGACAGGTTTAATTAGTAATCTCTTAGTAAAGGATGCTCCGGGGAAGAGTGATCACAATTGAGAGAATTTCACAGTGAATTTGAGAGTGACAAACTTAAGTATGAAACTAGAGTCTTAAACTTAAACAAAGCCAATTACTTTGGTATGAGGGGCGAGTTGGCTAAGGTAGATTGGGAAGTTAGATTAAAAGGTATGATGGTAGAAAAGTTGTGGCAAACATTTAAAGAAATATTCCAAAATTCTCAACAAATATACATTCCATTGAGAAATAAAAACTCCATGGGAAAAGTGATACATCCGTGGCTAACTAAAGAAGCTAAGGATAGTATAAAATTAAAAGAAGAGACATATAATGTTGCGAAGAATAGCAGTAAGCCTGAGGATTGGGAGAGCTTTAGAAACCAGCAAGGGATGACCAAAAATTGATTTAAAAGGGAGAAAATAGAATGAGAGTAAACTAGCAAGAAATATAAAAACATATTGTAAGAGCTTCGACAAGTATGTAAAAAGGAAGAGAATCGCAAAAATAAGCTTTGGTCCCTTAGAGGCTGAGACAGCAGAAATTATAATGAGGAATAAGGAAATGGCAGAGACTTAAAACAAATATTTTGTATCTGTCTTCACAGTAGAAGATGCAAAAAGCATACCAAAAATAGTGGGGAACCAAGGGGCTAATGAGAGTAAGGAACTTAAAGTAATTAAGATCAGTAGAGAAAAAGTACTTGAGAAACTAATGGGTCTAAAAGCTAACAAATCCCCTGGACCTGACAGCCTACATCCTAGGGTTCTAAAAGAGGTGGCTGATGAGATAGTGGATGCAGTGGTTGTGATATTCCAAAATTCCCTAGATTCTGGAACAGTCTTAGCTGATTGGAAGGTAGCAATTGTAACCCCGCTATTCAAGAAAGGAGGGAGAGAGTACAGGCCAGTTAGCCTGGCATCAGTCATCGGGAAGATGATGGAATCCATTGTTAAGGAAGTGGTATCAGGGCACTTAGAAAATCATAACATGATTAGGCAGAATCAACATGGTTTTGTGAAAGAGAAATTGTGTTTGACAAATTTATTTGAGTTTTTTGAGGATGTAACTAGCATTTAAGCTTTTGGACTGGATTTTTTTTTAATTTTATTGAAGTAGTGGCTTCGTGCAATAGATGTTAAAAGCTTTTTTAAGTGTGCAGGGAGTGCTGCTGGATGCATTCAAGGCCTCAGATGGTAAAGGAAGGCCTCTGAGAAGACAGAAAATGCTGGAAATACTGAGCAGGTCAGGCAACATCCATGGAGAGAGAAACAGAGTTCATGTCTCAGGTCGAGATACTGCCTGATCTGCTGAGTATTTCCAGCATCTTATGCTTTTATTTCAGATTTACAGCATCTGATCGCAGAGGGAAGAGGAAGACGCAGAAGAGGAAGAAGCAGAAGAGGAGGTAGCAGAAGAGGAGGAAGCAGAAGGAAGGATGCAACCCAGACAGCCCCTTTCTGGCCGGGATATCCAGGATGGAATCATCTACCTGCAGTACCAGTGACCACAACCCCAATTCCCCTTTCAACATTTGTCCCACACCTTACCTTCCCTCTGTTACTGACCATCACAGCGTCCTCTTGGCCCCAGTGCTGAAATAAAAGCCACCACAAAGCAAACCTTCCAATCCAACTTTATACATCTGTCTATCCAATATGACATCAAGAAATCAACTCATCACCCTTGTGCATTCCTTTCGTGACTGTCTTGTGTGTGCCTTTGCCTATCCTACTGATGTCACACAGTGCTACCCCAGTGGCTGCAGCATGGCTGGTGGAAGGCTGCTGACTTTCAGTGAGGAATGCTGCAGGTGGCCTTGCTGGTCGACCTTGAGGAGCTGTGGCTGGGAGTGTCGAATCGAGTGATGGTGTTTCTGTTTCTTCTTCACTCTTCTCTCCCTTTGCTTGGTCAACCACTGGCTGGGAAGGCTGCATTTCTTGGGTGTGTAAAATGAGGAAGGCACAAGGGTGGAGTTGTGGTGAGGGGAGGGCGGGAAAGTAAGAGGTGCATGCGAGAAGGAGAATAACATATGTGGATACCCGCATCTTGTATCCTTTCAGCTCCGCCACAGGTCAAGGGCTCAGCCATGCCCCTGCCAAGAATGCCCAGCACCATCTCCTCCAAGGGGGTGAGGTGAAGCTAGGAATGGGAAATGTGTCTTGTGATTGGTAGATTGTTGGTAGGTGAGCGATTGGGGAGGGGGGAGTCATGCATTGAGCAGTGTGTGAGGGTAGTGGTGCAGTTGGTAGGAGACAGCTTTTGAAGATGCCTTCACTGACCTTGACCACTGGTCTGAGGTCATGAAGCTTCTTTGGGCACTGGAGCCAGGGGTCGGGGTGACACCGCTGACAGTGATGGCCTCGGTGATCTGGTCCCACATCGTTCTTTCTGGAGGGCCTCCTGACCCCTGTGGGGAGAGGGCCTCTCTTGCAGTGTTGACTCCCTGCACAAAGCTGGAGTGCTGCATGCGAGACCCTGGGTGCCCCCTCTCTGGCCTGTTGAGCCATTTGTGTTAGTGCTGAAGCACTTTTCCCACCTTTTTAGGTGCGGAAGGCAGCTTTAAAAACTGAAGGCTCCCATTTGGGAATTCTTTTGCTAATGTTAATTTTTTTCAGAAGGCAGTTGAGCTGTAAGGGCTAAAAACTGCATATTTTTACATCATTTTTATTTTTATCATTTCAGAAGGTATTGCCCTTTTAAGATGCCACAATGCTTTGTGAAATCACAGCCTCGCTTTCAGAGGCTGTTGAAATAGCAATGCTGCTTGAGCATGCCACATTGCGGTCTGCTGCCGGGACCAACGTCACCAGGACGGCGTTGCACTATGAGTTTAGCGCTGGGCTAACAATAATTAGTCCCCAGCGCCAATTTTTCAGTCCTGCTAGTGCCACCATTTTCAGCAGCCGTTAACCCCCGGCCACGGTGGCACCAGCAGCTTTTGTGGCGGCCACGACTTTCTATAGACAGGTTAAGTGAGTGGGCAGTCAGGTGGCAGATGGAGTTTAATGTGGGGAAATGTGTGGTTATTCACTTTGGTCGGAAGAATAGAAAAACAGAATATTTTTTAAATGATGAGAAACTATGAAATGTTGGTGTTGAGAGAGATTTGGGTGTCCTCATACAGGAAACACAGAAAGCTAGCATTCAGGTACAGCAAGCAATTAGGAAGGTAAATGGCATGTTTGCCTTTATTGCAAGGGGATTGGAGTAAAAAGTAAGGAACTCTTGCTTCAGTTGTACAGGGCTTTGATGAGACCACACCGTTTTGGTCTCCTTATCTGAGGAATGATATACTTGCCTTAGAGGCGGTGCAATGAAGGTTCACCAGATTGATTCCTGGAATGAGTGGGTTGTCCTCTGAGGAGAGATTGAATAGATTGGGCCGATACTGTCTGGAGTTCAGAAGAATGAGAGGTGATCTCATTGAAACATATAAAATTCTGAGGGGGGTTGACAGGGTAGACGCTGAGAGGTTGTTTCCCCTGGCTGGAGAGTCCAGAACTGTCTGGAGTTCAGAAGAATGAGAGGTGGTCTCATTGAAACATATAAAATTCTGAGGGGGGTTGACAGGGTAGATGCTGAGAGGTTGTTTCCCCTGGCTGGAGAGTCCAGAACTAGGGGGCATGGTCTTAGGATAAGGAGTCGGCCATTTAAGACTGAGATGAGGAGGAATTTCTTCACTCAGAGGGTTGTGAATCTTTGGAATTCTCTGCCCCAGAGGGCTGTGAATGCTGAGTCTTTGAGTATATTCAAGGCTGAGATAGATAGATTTTTGGACTCCAGGGGGATCAAGGGATATGGAGTTGAGGTCGATGATCAGCCATGATCTTATTGAATGGCGGGGAAGGCGCGAGGGACTGTCTGGCCTTCTCCTGCTCCTAATTCTTATGTTCTTATGTTCTAATACAACAAGATGTTAATAAACTTGCAGAATGGTTGTGCAAACAGCAAATTAATTTCAATATACATACGTGTGAGGTGGTGCATTTTGGTCGGAGGCATAAGGAGGTCACGTATGAGTCTAAATGGGGTAGAGAACGCAAAGGGATCCAGGAGAACATATTCACAAATCATTAAAAGCACCCACAGTATTTTGCTTTTGTGTTAGTGTTTAATTCGCTGCCACTTCTCTTCCAGGAATGCCCACCTTGAAGAAGTTGTGCTCTTCTCTCAGACGGGATTTCCGTTTGTCTCTTTCACCTTGTTCATCTTCATTGCTTTCTGTTTCCCTTCTCATTTTTAATCATATATCTACCAAAACTTGCTTTCACAGTGCGGAGATGCCGGTGTTGGACTGGGGTGGACAAAAGTGAGAAGTCGCACAACACCAGGTTATAGTCCAACAGTTTTATTTGAAATCACAAGCTTTCGGAGCTGCTGCTCCTTCGTCAGGTGAAGTGAAGGAATACAAATCGGCAAAGCATATATAGACAGAGAACAATGCCTGTGCAGCGTACAATGTCAGACGACTACAGTTAATCTTTCTGACTGCCTTTTATCACACCTCGGCAGAGAGACAATCAGGTCAGTCAGGAAGACATTATATCAAAGACATAGCAAAATACAACTAAGACAATGAGGTGGGGTCACAGGGGGTCTAATGTGTCAAATGCTGCAGTCTGTATGGAAAACCATAAACTTTAAACTTTTTACTTTTTTTACTGGAAATCACATCTGTGAACAAGCCAACGACGACTCGAGTCTGGATGACTCTACGTCAGGTGGGGTTACATGTAGCGTGACATGAACCCAAGATCCCGGTTGAGGCCGTCCTCATGGGTGCGGAACTTGGCTATCAGTTTCTGCTCGATGATTTTGCGTTGTCATGTGTCTCGAAGGCCGCTTTCACAGTCGCATCTCTTTCCTCATCAACTGTTTCTGGCTCAGACTTATTCCACGTGGATTCTAACTGAAATTCATGTTTCGGATCCACCCATGATTAGAGATCTCTCCAAGATATTCAGCGACCCGTTCCTCGAACCACTGCTCTCGCCGCATCCTGAGATCTACACTCAATGCCAAGCATGCTCTCAACCTCTCTCTTCAGCAGCACCGACTCACTCTATCTCAAAGCTGTCCTGGTCTGCAGTTCCATTTCATCCTTCGCCTCATCTGGCAATTTAACAAAATACTTTTTTTCTTCCTTTGAGGTGTCAAGGATCGCAAGCTTCAACAACTCTTGGATACTAACTCCCCTCTTCTTCTTCCCCTTCACTTTCCTCTGACCTCATCCCTCCTTCCAATCACACCCCCTGCCGAGTTTTCACTATCCCCTCTGACCTTCCCCTCTCTGACCCCGAACAATCAGTCCTCAGCCAAGGCCCCAGCTTCATCCCCTTACGCCCCCACCTCAATGAATTTTGAGCTTGGTACGACGCTGAGGTCTTCTTCCATTGCCTTTGCCTCTGTGCCCACTTCTTTGGCCAGGAGTCTTCCCCCCGCACAGCGGCCCTTTCTCCCTTTTTCAGAATTCTCATTCCACCTGGACCACCCCCCTCCGGCCTCTTACCCGCTCTAGATCTTTTCATTGGACTGCCGGCGTGACATTGGCCGTCTCAATTTCTCTGCTCCCGTCCCTCACTCTAACCTCTGAACTTGCAGCATTCCTTTCTCTCAGCTCCAACCCTAACATTGTCATTAAACCTGCTGACAAAGGTGGCGCTGTTTTTGTTTGCAAACTGACCTCGACCTTGCGGAGGCTGAATGCCAACTCTCTGACACCTCCTCCTACCTCCCCCTGGACCATGACCCCACTACCGAACATCAAGCCATCGTTTTCAAGACTGTCACTGACCTCATCTCCTCTGGAGCTCTTCCCTCCATGGCCTCCAACCTCATAATTCCCCAACCCCGCACTGCCCGCTTCTACCTCCTTCCCAAGATCCACAATCCGCAAAATGCCCTGGTAGACCTGTTCTTGTCCCACAGAACTGTTTTCTTCCCATATCAAATCTAATTTTTCTTCCCCTGTCCAGTCTCTTCCCACCTATATCTGCAACTCTTCCGACGCCCTCCGCCACTTTAACAGTTTCCAGTTTCCTGACCCTAACTGTCTCCTTTTCACCAAGGACGTCCAATCCCTCTACACCTGCATCCCCCACCAGGATGGCCTGAGGGCGCTCCGCTTCGTCCTTGAACAGAGGCCCAACCAGTCCCCATCCAGCACCACCCTCCTCCGCCTGGCTGAACTTCTCACATTGAATAACTTCTCCTTTGACTCCACTCACTTCCTCCAAATAAAAGGTGTTGCTATGGGAACCCGCATGGGTCCTAGCTATGCCTGCGTTTTTGTGGAATATGTGGAACACTCTTTGTTCCAGTCCTACTCAGGTCCCCTCCCTCACCTCTTTTTCCGTTACACTGATGACTGTATTGGTGCCGTTTCCTGCTCATGCCACTGTAAGGTTTCCAAAATTTGTAAAAACCTAAGGCAAAAGGACTTTGGAACTACCTCAGAGTGATAAAAATGCGTTTGGGCCTAACCTAAGGAATTTAAGACCAAAAACCAAGTTTTGGCATTTTAAAACTATGTCTGGGCCTGTAAAGGGACAAGGAGGTGGGTACGACCTCTGTAAAAGCAGTTTTAGTTATTGCAGTTAATTGCACTGTCTGGGGAACCGGGATGACCCCACTCAAGCCCAGCAGACATTAACATTTGAACAATAGACCCTGGGAGAAGACAATCCCACCCAAAATAACAGGTCCCATCAAACCGATTACAGGGCCCATCAGAAAACCTGCATAATACAAATCACTCAGGACCATTCTATAGAAAAGACTGAGTCCAGCCTAGAAACCCAAAACACGAAACCAATCACCAGTGATCAGCCAAGGAGATCGACAGGACGCAAACCATCCCAAAGGCCATCTGACACTTACAGAGCAGTTACTGGTAACAGGCCCGCCAAAACCAGACAATGAACTGAGTAGATTTGGCGGGTAGATAAGGCAATGTTCAATGGGTGAGATTGAAGGCCTGTTAAAAAACCAGTTAACGTGCTAGTAAATCGTTACCGATTTATGAGCCCGCCAAAAACCAGACAATGAACTGAGTAGATTTGGCGGGTAGATAAGGCCACTTCAATTTAGTATAATTGAAGGCCCGTTAAGCAGTTCAAAGTCAGTCGCAACCGGTGGTCGTCAGAAGAAGAAGAAACCAGGAAGAAGACAAATCGAGTTGGAAGCGAGTCGGCATTGCTCACCACTCAGACACACCTAAGTCCAGCCCGTGAAGATACCACTTCGACGGACCTCCAACAACGGTCCCAACACAGTCACCCGGAGCAACAAGCCAAGAAGACATCGATGGCTCCACAAGGTCGACCGACACACGAAACAAGGCCTAAAGCCATCGCAGAAACCAAAGGCCTCATGAAACCAACAACCGCACATTACCCCCAACTGACCGGGTAATAGCAGGCCACCGCGACCAACAAAGACCAACTCCAGGGAAGAAAACCCGAAGAACCGCAAAGTTTCCACACTACAAACTACTCCTGACTTACCCCTGGGTAAGATTTCTACCAAAAGACTCTAAACCCTACTCCTAACCAAAGGAAATTGGGTACTCACCTGATAGATCCAAAACGCACCCTACTGCATCAGCGGACTCGCGAAGACTGACCAGAGACGCAGGTGAAGTCCTCTACCACGTATGGGGTACGGCAGACACTAACCGCCATAAACAGCAAACCCCAAAACTGCGATTTAGCCCAACTGTCAAAGGATTGGTGAGCATTATCCCTGGTCCTTCAAAACCTAACTTAGCTAGTAAAGTAGGGTTGGGAGGGGTGAAGTATTGTTCTACTGTCATTTCCCTTGCTTGTACCGAAGTGTTCCCCACCTTTAGAGTGTTAAGAGTGTTGTCATTTGTGTTTTACCTTTTGAATAAAGATTGAAGTTCTTTCATCAAACTCAGTTGTCTGCTGCACCTTTTATCACAACCCCCAAATAAGTCCAAGGTCTAGAACCAAGGGTGTGGGAGCGATTCGAACCGCTCAGAAGTCAGAGGTGAAGCTAACACAAACCACCACCCACTACACCCCGAACTGGAAAATTTCATTCACTTTGCTTCTAATTTGCACCCTTCCCTCACCTTCACATGGTCCATCTCTGACTCTTCCTTTCCCTTCCTCGACTTCTCTGTCTCCATTTCTGGGGATAGGCTATCGACAAACATCCACTACAAACCCACTGACTCCCACAGCTACCTGGACTACACTTCCTCCCACCCTACTTCCTGTAAGGACTCTATTCCATTCTTCCAGTTTCTCTGTCTCCGTCACATCTGTTCTGACGACGCCGCCTGCCCTACTAGTGCTTCCGATATGTCTTCCTTCTACCTCAACCGAGGATTTTCCTCTACCGTGGTAGACATGACCCTCGATCGTGTCCATTCCATTTCCCGCACTTCTGCTCTCACCCCGTCCCCTCCCTCTCAGAACCATGATAGGGTTCCCCTTGTCCTCACCTTTCACCCCACCAGCCTTCACATTCAACGGATCATCCTCCACCATTTCTGCCACCTCCAGTGTGATCCCACCACCAAACAGTGTGATCCCCCTCCCCTCTCCTTTCAACATTCCGAAGGGACCGTTCCCTCGACGACCCTCAGCACCCACCTCCCAACCAAAGACACCTTCCTGTGCAAGCGCAAGATATGCAACACCTGCTCTTTTACCTCCTCCTTTCTCACCGTCCAGGGCCCCAAATACTCCTCCCAGGCGAAACAGTGATTTACTTATGATGCAGTCTCCTCTACATTGGGGAGACCAAACGCAGATTGGGTGACCGCTTTGGGGAACACCTCCGTTCAGTCCGCAACCGTGACGCCGAGCTTCCGGTCGCCTGTCACTTTAATTCTCCGCTCCACTCCCACTCTGACCTCTCTGTCCTCGGCCTCCTACACTGTTCCAATGAAGCTCAATGTAAGATTGAGGAACAGCACCTCATCTTTCGATTAGGCACTTTACAGCCTTCTGGACTCAACACTGAGTTCAACAATTTCAGGCCATAACCTTGGCCCCCTTTGCAGCTGTTGATGATTCTGCTATACCCATTTAAATCTCTTCTAGACCCATCACACTGACCTTCCCTTTTGTTCTTTCCTCCCCTCCCCCCTTTATATGCCCCTGCATCTGCTTAAACCTGTTGTATTTCTAACGTCTTCCAGTTCTGAGCAAAGGGCATCGACCTGCAACGTTAATTCTGTTTCTCTCTGCCTGACCTGCTGAATATTTTCAGCATTATCTGTTTTTATTTCAGATTTTCAGCATCCGTAGTATTTTGCTTTTCATTTAAAAGTAACAATGCAGGTTAACACCCACCACCCATTTACACCCCCTTTTTTACACCCACTCTCTGCATTACACACAAATCCCACCCTCCCCTTTACACCCCCTCCCTCCCCTTTACACCCCCTCCCTCCCCCTTTACACCCCCACCCTCCCCCTCCCTCCCCTTTACACCCCCTCCCTCCCCCTTTACACCCCCACCCTCCCCCTTTACACCCCCACCCTCCCCCTCCCTCCCCTTTACACCCCCTCCCTCCCCCTTTACACCCCCTCCCTCCCCCTTTACACCCCCACCCTCCCCTTTACAGCCCCTCCCTCCCCCTTTACACCCCCACCCTCCCCCTTTACACCCCCTCCCTCCCCCTCCCTCCCCTTTACACCCCCTCCCTCCCCCTTTACACCCCCTCCCTCCCCCTCCCTCCCTTTACACCCCCTCCCTCCCCCTTTACACCCCCTCCCTCCCCTTTACACCCCCTCCCTCCCCCTTTACACCCCCACCCTCCCCCTCCCTCCCCTTTACACCCCACCCTCCCCCTTTACACCCCCTCCCCCTCCCTCCCCTTTACACCCCCACCCTCCCCCTTTACACCCCCACCCTCCCCCTTTACACCCCCTCCCTCCCCTCCCTCCCCCTTTACACCCCCTCCCTCCCCTTTACACCCCCACCCTCCCCCTTTACACCCCCTCCCTCCCCCTCCCTCCCCTTTACACCCCCACCCTCCCCCTTTACACCCCCTCCCTCCCCCTCCCTCCCCTTTACACCCCCTCCCTCCCCCTTTACACCCCCACCCTCCCCTTTACACCCCCTCCCGCCCCTTTACACCCCCTCCCTCCCCCTTTACACCCCCACTCTCCCCCTTTACACCCCCTCCTGCCCCTTTACAACCCTCCCTTCTGCCCCTTTATGCCCCCTCCCCTTTACAATCCTACCTCATTTACAACCCCCTCTCCTTTTACACCTCCCTCTTTTACACCCTCTCCTCTTTACACCCCTCTCTTACAACCCCTGTTTACATCCCCTCCCCTTTTACACAGCACTCCCACTTTACCATCCCTCCCCTTTACACCACATATCCATTTACGCCCTCTCCCCCTTTACACCCCTCCCCTTAAACCCTGCTCCCCTTTACGCCCCTCCCCCACCACCTCCCCTTTACACCCCATCCCCCTCCCCCCTTCCCTTAACACCCCATCCCCCTCCCCTTTACACCCCATCCCCTTTATACCCTCCTTTAAGCAGAGTGGGTCAGGAAGGGACAGAGAGCTTAACAAAGGTAATAGGGCATTAGTGACTAAGATGACATGAGGGGAAAATAGAAAAAAGTTAAAGGTGAAGGCACTATATCTGAATATGCGAAGCATTCGCAACAAAATAGATGAATTAATAGCACAGATAGAAATAAATGGGTTTGATCTAATAGCCATTACGGGGACGTGGTTGCAGAGTGACCAAGTTTGGGAACTAAATATTCCAGGATACTGGACTTTGAGAAGAGATAGGCAAAATGGAAAAGGAGAGGGGGCACATGGCCCTGATAATAAAAGATGGGATAAAGACAGTAGAGGGAAAGGATCTTAGCTCGGAAAATCAAGATGTAGAATCACTTTGGGTGGAGCTAAGAAACAACAAGGGGCAGAAAACACTGGTGGAAGTAGATAATAGGCCCCCGAATAGTCGTTGTAGTGTGTGGCACCGTATAAATCAGGAAATTAGGGGTGCACGTAACAAGGGTAACACAGTAATTAAGGGGGACTTTAATATTCACCTGGATGGGGAAGCAAATTTGCAATAATTGTGCAGAGGACGAGTTCATGGAATGCATTCAAGATAGTTTTCTAGATTAGTATGTCGAGGAACCAACTTGGGAACAGGTTTTTTTAGACCTAGTACTGTGCAGGGTTAATAAATAACCTTGCAGTAAAGGAGCCTCTGGAGAAGAGTGGTTATAATATGATAGAATTTGATGTTGAGTTTGAGAGTGATTTAGTTAAGTACAAAACTAGAGTCTCAAATTTGAACAAAGCAAACTACATAGGTATGTGGGGCAAGTGGCTAAAGTAGGTTGGGAAACTAGATTAAAAGATATGACGGTACATAAAAATTGGCAAACATTTAAAGAAACAATTCATAATCTGCAACGAATATACATTCCCTTAAGGAATAAAAACCTCATGGGAAAATTGGTCCAAATGTGGCTAACAAGAGAAGTTAAAGATAGTATTAGTTTAAAGTAAGAGGCTTATAATGTTGCCAAAAAGAGTAGTAAGCCTGAGGATTGGGAGGATTTTACAATTCAGCAAAGCAGGGCCAAGAAATTGATAATGGGAAAATAGAATATGAGAGTAAACTATCAAGAGACATAAAACAGATTGTAAAGTCTTCTATAGGTATGTAAAAAGGAAGAGATTATCTAAAGTAAACGTGGGTCCCTCACAGGCAGAGACAGGAGAAATTATAATGGAGAATAAGGAAATGGCAGAGACATTAAACAAATACTTTGTATCTGTCTTCATGGAAGAAGACACAAAAAACATTCTGGGGGTTTAGAGAGAATGAGGAACTTAAAGAAATTAGTATTCGTAAAGAAATTAATGGGACTAAAAACCGACAAATCCCCTGGACCTGATGGCCTGCATCCTAGGGTTTTAAAATAAGTGGCTACAGAGATAGTGGATGCATTGGTTTTGGTCTTCCAGAATTCTCTAGATTCTAGAACGGTCCCCGTGGATTGGAAGGTAGCAAATGTAACCCCACTATTCAAGAAAGGAGGGAGAGAGACAACGGGGGAGTATAGACCAGTTAGCCTGGCATCAGTAATAGGGAAAATGCTAGAATCTATTATTAGGGACGTTGTAACAGGACATGGTGGAAAATCATAACATGATTGGGCAGAATCAACATGGATTTATGAAAGGGAAATCGTGTTTGGCAAATCTAATCGAGTTTTTTGAGGTTGAAACCAGCAGGGTAGATAAGGGGGAACCAGTGAATGTAGTGTATTTGGATTTTCAAAAAGCATTTGATAAGGTGCCACACAAGAGGTTATTACACAAAATTAGGGCTCATGGGATTGGGGGTAATATATTAGTATGGATTGAGGAACAGTTAACGGACAGAAAACAGAGAGTAGGGATAAACGGGTCATTTTCGGGTTGGCAGGCTGCAACTAGTAGGGTACTGCAAGAATCAGTGCTTGGGCCTCAGCTATTTACAATCTATATTCATAACTTAGATGAAGGGACCGAGTGTAACGTATCCAAGTTTGCTGATGATACAAAGCTAGGTGGGAAAGTAAGCTGTGAGGAGAACGCAAAGAGGCTGCAAAGGGAAAAAGACAGGTCAAGTGAGTAGGCAAGAACATGGCAGATGAAATATAATGTGGAGAAATGTGGACCTGGGTGTCCTTGTACACGAATCACTGAAAGTTAACATGCAGGTACAGCAAGCAATTAGGAAAGCAAATGGTATGTTAGCCTTTATTACAAGAGGATTTGACTATAAGAATAAAAAAGTCTTACTGCAATTATATAGGGCCTTGGTGAGACCACACCTGTAGTACTGTTTACAGTTTTGGTCTCCTTACCTATACTTGCCTTAGAGGGAGTGCAACGAAGGTTCACCAGACTGAGTCCTGGGCTGGGGTGGGATTCTCCTGTGAGGAGGGATTGAGGCGACGAGGCCTATATTCCCTGGAGTTTAGAAAAATGAGAAGTGATCTCATTGAAACATATAAAGGGCCGGAATTTGCGGTGGGTAATAACGGTGAACTAACAACGTTCGCCGTTATTACCCCTTTGAAATGACTATCCGCAACTTCAGGATGTAACGCATGCGCAACTAAATGCAGAAATTCTAAAGTTGCGGTCAGTCATTCACTGCGCCCCCCACCCCCTGCCACAGCCGGCAATCAGTGTAATCAGTGAAACTGATGAAAAAACTTTTTTTTGTGGTAATATCGCTGTTAAATACCCCATTAAATGTTCGGCCTTGTTGGTTTAGGCATATCAGTGTATTTACTGCTAAACAAAAGTTATGGCCCTGAAAACCTAATTTTAATTTGTGGAGTGTCAAGTTTCTCCCTTATGATAAAAATTACAATTTTTAAGAAACTTTAAAAAAATTGTAACTTAAAAAAAAAGTTTGTTCATGATATTTCAGGTTCTACCTTACCTCCATGTGAGAGCCCCAGTCTTTGTTTTGCTCTCTGTAACATTTTTAAAAATCGAGATAAAAGCAGGATCTCATTTCCTGGTTCCCTGTCTGTGAGAATTCTGCAATGTGATTGACTGCTTAGACAGCTTGTTGACGTCACTGCAGATCGCAATCGGGAATCCCCACTATAGAGTGCTGAAATCACTTACGCGGCGAAAAAGGTAAACATCATGTCAGAGATCATGAGATGTCTGTGGGCAGCTTTCTTTGGGGCCAGCGGAGAATGCCTTTACTTCGCCGCTGACTGCAAATTTCGGGCCATTATTCTTACAGAGCTTGTCAGCGTAGATGCAGGGAGGATGTTTCCCCTGGCTGGGGCGTCTCGAACCAGGGGTCACAGTCTCAGAATAAGGGGTCGTCCATTTAGGACTGAGATGAGGAGAAATTTATTCACTCAAAGGGTTGTGAATCTTTGGAATTCTCTACCACAGAGGGCTGAGATCGATAGATCTTTGGATACTAAGGGATATGGGGATAGTGCAGGAAGGTGGAGTTGAGGTAGATCAGCCATGATGAATGGTGGAGCAGGCTGAAAGGGCCGAATGGCCGACTCCTGCTCCTATGTTCAGATGTTCTTTACACCACCCTCCCCCTTTACTCTCTACCCCTCCCCTTTACTCTCTTCCCCCTCTCCTTTACTCTCTTCCCCCTCCCTTTTACTCTCTACCACTCCCCTTTACTCTCTTCCCCCTCCCCCTTTACTCTCTACCCCTCCCCTTTACTCTCTACCCCTCCCCTTTACTCTCTACCCCTCCCCTTTACTCTCTACCCCTCCCCTTTACTCTCTACCACTCCCCTTTACTCTCTACCCCTCCCCTTTACTCTCTACCCCTCCCCTTTACTCTCTTCCCCCTCCCCCTTTACTCTCTACCCCTCCCCTTTACTCTCTTCCCCCTCCCCTTTACTCTCTTCCCCCTCCCCTTTACTCTCTTCCCCCTCCCTTTTACTCTCTACCCCTCCCCTTTACTCTCTACCACTCCCCTTTACTCTCTACCCCTCCCCTTTACTCTCTACCACTCCCCTTTACTCTCTTCCCCCTCCCTTTTACTCTCTACCCCTCCCCTTTACTCTCTACCCCTCCCCTTTACTCTCTACCCCTCCCCTTTACTCTCTACCCCTCCCCTTTACTCTCTTCCCCTCCCCTTTACTCTCTACCCCTCCCCTTTACTCTCTACCACTCCCCTTTACTCTCTACCCCTCCCCTTTACTCTCTTCCCCCTCCCTTTTACTCTCTACCCCTCCCCTTTACTCTCTACCCCTCCCTTTAATCTCTACCCCTCCCTTTTACTCTCTACCCCTCCCCTTTACTCTCTACCCCTCCCCTTTACTCTCTACCCCTCCCCTTTACTCTCTACCCCTCCCTTTTACTCTCTACCCCTCCCCTTTACTCTCTACCCCTCCCTTTTACTCTCTACACCTCCCTTTTACTCTCTACCCCTCCCTTTTACTCTCTACCCCCTCCCCTTTACTCTCTACCCCTCCCCTTTACTCTCTTCCCCCTCCCCCTTTACTCTCTACCCCTCCCCTTTACTCTCTTCCCCCTCCCTTTTACTCTCTACCCCTCCCCTTTACTCTCTACCCCTCCCCTTTACTCTCTACCCCTCCCTTTAATCTCTACCCCTCCCTTTTACTCTCTACCCCTCCCCTTTACTCTCTACCCCTCCCTTTTACTCTCTACCCCTCCCCTTTACTCTCTACCCCTCCCCTTTACGCTCTACCCCTCCCCTTTACTCTCTACCCCTCCCTTTTACTCACTACCCCTCCCCTTTACTCTCTACCCCTCCCTTTTACTCTCTACCCCTCCCCTTTACTCTCTACCCCTCCCCTTTACTCTCTACCCCTCCCTTTAATCTCTACACCTCCCTTTTACTCACTACCCCCTCCCCTTTACTCTACTCCTCTCCCCTTTACTCTCTCCCCGCCACCCTCCACTTTACTCACTCCCCCACCCTCCCCTTTACTCTCTTCCGCCCACCCTCCCCTTTACTCTCTCCCCCCACCCTCCCCTTCACTCTCTCCCCCCCACCCTCCCCTTTACTCTCTCCCCCCCACCCTCCATTTTACTCTCTCCCCCACCCTCCCCTTCACTCTCTCCCCCCCACCCTCCCCTTTACTCTCTCTCCCCCCACCCTCCATTTTACTCTCTCCCCCACCCTCCCCTTTACTCTCTCCCCCCCACCCTCCACTTTACTCTCTCCCCCACCCTCCCCTTTACTCTCTCTCCACCCACCCTCCCCTTTACTCTCTCCCCCCCACCCTCCACTTTACTCTCTCCCCCCCACCCTCCACTTTACTCTCTCCCACCACCCTCCACTTTACTCTCTCTCCCCCCACCCTCCCCTTTACTCTCTCTCCCCCCAACCCTCCACTTTACTCTCTCCCCCCCACCCTCCACTTTACTCTCTCTCCCCCACCCTCCCCTTTACTCTCTCTCCCCCACCCTCCCCTTTACTCTCTCTCTCTCCCCCACCCTCCACTTTACTCTCTCTCCCCCCACCCTCCCCTTTACTCTCTCTCTCCCCCCCACCCTCCACTTTACTCTCTCTCCCCCCACCCTCCCCTTTACTCTCTCTCTCCCCCACCCTCCCCTTTACTCTCTCTCCCCCCCCACCCTCCACTTTACTCTCTGTCCCCCCACCCTCCCCTTTACTCTCTCTCTCCCCCACCCTCCCCTTTACTCTCTCTCTCTCCCCCACCCTCCCCTTTACTCTCTCTCTCCCCCCCACCCTCCACTTCACTCTCTCCCCCCCACCCTCCCCTTTACTCTCTCTCCCCCACCCTCCCCTTTACTCTCTCTCCCCCACCCTCCCCTTTACTCTCTCTCTCTCCCCCACCCTCCACTTTACTCTCTCCCCCCACCCTCCCCTTTACTCTCTCTCTCCCCCCCACCCTCCACTTTACTCTCTCTCCCCCCACCCTCCCCTTTACTGTCTCTCTCCCCCCCACCCTCCCCTTTACTCTCTCGCTCTCCCCCACCCTCCCCTTTACTCTATCTCTCCCCCCCACCCTCCACTTTACTCTCTGTCCCCCCACCCTCCCCTTTACTCTCTCTCTCCCCCCCACCCTCCACTTTACTCTCTGTCCCCCCACCCTCCCCTTTACTCTCTCTCTCCCC
>JASTWF010000376.1:374500-395059 GCA_030390025.1 Squalus acanthias | reverse complement strand
GGACCACAGCTTGTCCCCGGCCCCACACCCACCTGGTGCAACCCCGAGAGCATCAGGTCCGCAGTTCCCGCTGAGTGGGGGTGGGTGTTCCCCCCCACCTGCTGTGAAGCGGCCACGGCTGGGGCCCCAGCCTGCCCAGTGGTGGGCCGAAGTTGACAGTCTCCCAGCCCGTGCTCATTTTGTTATATTTGTACTTCTGTGTACAACACCTTGCTTCCTGTTAACTTGTCCCATTGTCAGCTTGATGTCAATATTTCTAATGGGAGCTGCCTCTGTGAACTTGTCCTTCTGATTGCTCATTCACTCGGATGGTTCTTCAGCAGTCTCTTTTCTCTTAGCTCTGACAGCATCTGAGATTTTTTTTCTGGAGAACCTTTTTGTCTTCAGGAATTTCATTTTGGAAGTTCCATTTAAACTTTTCAGGGCTATCTTAATTTTAACTTTAACCAGCTAACACTAAACAGCCAACCAGGTAAAACTTCATAATCTGCCAGCACAGAGCACTTGTCGAGCTTGGACCATCGTACCTGTGAGGACATTGGCTGCAGGATTATTTACCGATAACCATTTTGGGAAATGCTTTATTTTTGCATTGTAGATCAGCCATGGGCCGTAATTCATCCCATTCAGCCAAACGACAGATTCCCCGAAATTCTGGTTCTCCACCCATTCCATCAGTAAAGGAGCGTCTGGCTTTTCTCCGTCCTTCTCGGGAGCTGCTGGAGTATTACCGTAAAAAGATTTCAGAGTTTGATGAGGAGCATGAGAACCTCCTGAGAAGACTGGAGAACTACAAGGCCACATATGAAGAGCAGGTAGGTCTGAGCAAGCACAGCCAAGTTGTGGGAGTCACAGATCAGCAGTTACTGATGGCACAGTATATATTAAAAAGATCTGCCAGCCCAGCGGGAGCATTATTCGAAGGCAAGGAGTAAGCTACTTCTGGCTAACTGCAAGAAGTCTTCAAAATTGTCAGAAGTATTCTGTACTTATTCAGAAAACACCTTGAATGGCTCTCCAAGAGGCTAGATTGTAAAGCACCTTCCAGTGCAGAATTAAGTGTCACACACTCGTGTCTAGGTCTGATTCCCAGTCTCTGCTGTTAAATGACTTCAAAACACCTGGGCTAGTAAAGGGACAGAATCAGATGGGTTTTCTGTCTTGGTTGCCATGGGGCTGCTACTGGAAAGTATACCTCTGTGGAAGCTTGGTGAGAAGTGAATTGGGCTCAGATGTCAATAGCCTGCCTACGCTAGCGTGTGAGCTATCGGAAGGTTGATGCCACCCATGGGGCTGTTCCCCAACAAGAGTCTATGCCTTCAGGAGAGGAGAAAAGTGGAAGTAGGAGTCAGTCGTGCTGCATGTCTGGCTGTGGAGCCAGGCTAGAAATACGTGGCAGTTACAACACAGAAACAAGCCATTTGGCTCAACCAGTCCATGTCAGCGTTTCGAACTATTTGCTTGTGTGAAGGGTAAACACATTTACCCACCCTGCTCCCATATCCCTTCAACCCCTTTTTCTTCGTCCACCGATCGAATCGAATCCTGAATCTTCACAGTTTCTGCCTTGGCCACTAATCCTGGAGTGAATTCCACAGCTTCACAACTCGCCAACGCGTTAACAAGAAACTGCAAGAATGCAGGACAAACTTGCTTTTCTATTGCCACCAACATAAGATCCAGGAGACACTGGCTTCAGGTTGGGGTATTTCAGATTGAACTAATCTGCACTGAGCGGGTTGTGTGTGGATTGGACTGCCCAGCAAGGCAGTGGAGGCAGGTAGTGTGGAGCACTGTAAGAGAGAATTGGATAGTTTATGGAGAGTGTGGCTGGTTTTGAGGCAGATGAATCGTTGGGAGAAGCCAGATGGACTGCAGCCTTTTCATGTTATGTACTTTCCTCGGTTCTTGTCGATCTGGATGCTTGGAAAGGGAGGTTGCCTTGTTGGTTGATTAAATCCTAAATCAGAGCACCTAGATGTGTTCGTATCAGTGCCATAAGGTTTCTGGAAATGATTGGGAACAGGGAAATAAACGTGTCCGGGTAATTGTAGCCTGTGAGTCACCATGGTACGCAGCTCACAAAAACAGAAAGCTTGGGCACACTCGCGTGTCAGTTTGGCTCGGTTAGGAACACTTCTGTCTTTGTGTCAGAAGATTGTGGAATAGCACCCTTCTACGGAATTTAGTACATAATCTAGGCTGTACTGTGCAGTACCGATGGAGTGCTGCACTGTCATCTTTCAGATGAGACATTAAAACCAAGGCCCAGTCTTTCTGTCCAGGTAGATGTCAGAGATTCTATGGCTTTGTTCTGAGTAGGGAGTTCTGACCTCGCCAACATTTCATCCCTCAATTATCACCCAAAACAGATTAATTGGTAATTGACTAATTTTTTCTTTGTGGGATCTTGCTGTATGCAAATTTTGCCAACAAAACAAAAAAAGTAATTCATTGGTTGTAAAGTGCTTTTTGGGACGTCCTTATAAGTGCAAGCTCTTTCCAAGTTAAAGAACTTGTGTGCAGTTTGGCAAGAACTACAGTTTATAGGTCTCGGTGTGCGTAAGGTTTGCTGCTGGAATTTAACCAGTTAAATCAAGACAGTTTCCCAGATTGGAGCTCCCTGTCCATTTGGGTAGCATTATCAGGAGCTGAGTGGGAAGAATCCCAGCGCCCCGTAATAGGTCTACAGCACCCGCCCCATCAATGAGCCAAGCTGCCTGGTCAGTCATCAACGGTTCCCTGGAGTATTGCAGACCTGTGTGACTTGGCTCTTTGGATTACCAAGTGTGGTACAGAGAATCATTTAGTTAAAATATCCCCTCGATATGCTGGCTATCTTAGAGCCAACAACCACAGTGTGACCCCACTATCCCCTACCACTCCCTCAGGGTGTCACATTGCTGTTCCTGCTATGTTTTTGGAACTGGGGAGTTCAGACAAGGCCCCAGAATGTCGTCTTGTTGGTCTGAAAATCCATGGTGGTTCATTTTCTGTTTCATAAGCCAGTGTATTCCTTTCAATCTTGACTTGACCATCTGACCCCCAGAATTTGTTTCCAGCCAGTAACTCACGCCCAGGTTTATTGAAACAAAAACAGAAAATGCTGTAAACACTGGGGTCAGTAATCGTGTAGAGAGAACAGACAAGCTGACATTCACGTATGGACACTTCATCAGAACTGCAGATGAACAGCAACTAGAGACAAACAGTATTTGGTAACAGAACAAGGGGAAGAGGAAGGAGAAATATATCCACACACTGACCTGTACAGTGAGGATGTTAAGGCCTTCGAGAGGGTGCAGAGGAGATTTCCCAGAATGATACCAGGGATGAGGGACTTTAGTTATGTGGAGAGAATAGAGAAGCTGGGATTGTTCTACTTGGAGCATAGGAACAGGAGTCGGCCATTAAGCCCCTCAAGCCTGTTCCACCATTCAGTGAAATCATTGCTGATCTGTATGTTAACTCCATCCACCTGCCTTGGCTCTATATACTTTTATAGCAAAAATCTATCTATCTCAGATTTAAAGTTGAGCTCGTATCTACTGCTTTTTGTGGGAGAGAGTTCGACACTTCTGCCACCCTTTGCGTGAAAGAGTTTCCTAACTTCTCTCTTGAATGGCTCGGCTCTGATTTTAAGGCTATGTCCCCTGGTCCAAGACTCCCCCACCAGCGGAAAAAGTTTCTCTAACTACCCTCTCAATTCCTTTAAAATCCTAAAAACCTCAATCAAATCATCGCTTAGCCTGCTATATTCCAGAGAATACAAGCCTAGTTTATGTAATTTCTGCTCATTATCTAACCCTTGGAGCCCTGGTAACATTCTGGTGTGTCTGCGCTGCACTGCTTCCAAGGCCAATGGCCCAGAAATTCGCGTGTCCGGCTTGCCGCGGGGGTAAGGATCGCGTGCGCTCTTACCTACCGCGCCTGCCGTTGTGTTTTGGGCCCACGGGAACTTCGGGTCCTGGGCCTCTCCCAACTGCCGGCGCGTAGTGCTTGTGTGTCCCAGAGGCGCAGTTAGTGCGATGCGACCCCTGGGATCACGTGGGCCATGGAGAGCCAATGGCAGCAGACCATCTTTCATTCATAGATTTGACAGGAGCCTGTCAAATCTGTGAATTAAAATCGGCCCCAAAAGAACAGCTAAACTTAAAATAAATTAATAAAAATTTATAATCACATTTATAAAATAACTATAGTTAAATAAATTAACCACTTTAAACAAAAATTTAAATTTTTGAAAAAATTAAAATACTTTTTAAAAGTTATAAAAAATAAACTTACCTTTCTTGAAAGTAGCTAAAAAAAGATAAACCTGTTGAAAAAAATTTAAAATTATACTTAATTAACCACTTACCTTGTTCAAAAGGGGTCTTAGGCCTCCTTTTTATTAACGTAGTATCTTCAATACTTACCCTCGCGTAGAAACCTGAAAAAAAATCTTAGTGTGCTGCGTGCGCGCAGCCTCTAGCGCGCACGCGGTTCACCTAGGAACCGCCCCCTTCACCATACCGGAAGTTCCGGTTTCCCGTGCATGCAGGAAACCGGCACTTCGGGAAGCAATACGGGTGAGTATAGACTGTGTACTCACCCGGGAAGGGCCGAATTTTGGGGCCATTATATCCTTTCTGTACACAGTACTCCAGATGTGGTCTCACCAGGGCTTTGTATCACCTGCAGTGAAACTTTCTCCCCTTTATATTCTAGCTCTCTAGTTAAAAACGCTAACATTCCATTAGCCGTTTTGATTATTTTTTGTACCTGACTACTACATTTTTAGTGATCTGTGTACACTGACCCCTAAATCTCTTTGGACCTCCACCATTCCTAGCTTTTCACCATTGAAATAATATTTGGATTTTTCCTATTTTGGTCCAAAATGGATGACCTCACACTTGCCTGCGTTGAAATCCATCTGCCACAGTTTTGCCTGCTCACCTAATTTATCAATGTCTCTTGGTAATTTTATGCTCCCATCTACACGACAATGCTACCAATCTTTGCGTCATCAGCAAACTTGAATATATGGCTCTCCATTGCATTATCTAAGTCATTAATAAAGTGAATAGTTGAGGTCCCAGCACAGATCCTTGTGAGACACCTAGTCACTTCCTTCCAATTCGGGTACATACCCATTATCCCTACTCTCTGTCGTCTACCGCCTAACCAATCTCCAAACCAGGTCAATAATTTGCTTTCAATTGCATGAGTTTTAATTTTAGCGAACAGTCTCTTTATGTGGAACCTTATCGAATGCCTCTGGAAGTCCATATAAACTACATCCATAGACATTTTCCCGGTCTGCTACTTTAATTACTTCCTCAAAAAATTCAATTACGTTCGTCTCTAATAGGCCCTACTCCTCCTTTAGTTATCCTCCTGCTCTTTATGTATTTATAAAACATCTTTGGGTTTTCCTTGATTTTACTTGCCAATATTTTTTCATGCCCTTTCTTTGCTTTCCTAATTTCTTTTATAATTTCATCCATGCACTGTCTATACTCTTGGCTTTCTGCCGTATTTAGCTCTCGGTATCTGATGGAAGCTTCCCTTTTTTGCCTTATCTTATCCTGTATGCTCCTTGACATCCAGAGGGCTCTAGATTTGGAAGTCCCACCCTTTTTCTTTGTTGGAACGTATTTGCTGTGAACCCTCACTATCTCCTCCTTGAATGCCTCCCACTAATTTGACACTGATTTACCATGAAGTAGCTGTTTCCAGTTCACTTTCGCTAAATCACATCTCAGCTTCATAAAATTGGCCTTTCCCCAATCGAGAACTTTTACTCCTGATTTATCTTTGTCCGTTTCGATAACTACTCTAAATCTAACCGAATTATGATCACTACCACTAAAATGTTCTCCCACTGATGCCCCTACCACCTGCCCAGCTTCATTCCCTAAAACCAAGTCCAGAACTGCCCCCTCTCTTGTTGGGCTTGCTATGTACTGGCTAAAAAAGTTCTCCTGAATTAATTTTAAGAATTCTGCGCACTCTATACCTTTTACACTGATTCTATCCCAGTTAATGTTAGGATAGTTGAAATACCTTACTATTACTGCCCTATTGTTTTTGCACTTCTTAGAAATTTGCCTACATATTTGCTCTTCTATCTCCCTCTGACTATTTGGGAGTCTATAGTACACTCCCAGCAGTGTGATTGCCCCTTTTTTGTTCTTCAGTTCAACCCATATGGCATCATTTGATGATTCTTCGAACATATCATCCCGCATAAGAGATTAGCGTGTAAAGTTAAGGCACATGGGATTGGGGGCAAGGTATTGACTTGGATAGAGAACTGGTTGGCAAACAGAAAGCAAAGAGTTGCAATAAACAGGTCTTTTTCCGAGTGGCAGGCAGTGACTAGTGGGGTACCGCAGGGATCGGTCTTTGGACCCCAGCTATTCACAATATATATTAATGATCTAGACAAGGGAACTAGATGTAATATCTCCAAGTTTGCAGACGACACAAAACTGGGTGGCCGTGTGTGCTGCGAGGAGGATGCCGAGAAACTCCAGGATGATTTGGACAGGTTGGGTGATTGGGCAGAAGCGTGGCAGATGCAATATAACGTGGATAAATGCGAGGTTATCCACTTTGGTGTCAAAAACAGAAAGGCAGATTATTATCTGAATGGC
This sequence comes from Squalus acanthias, assembly GCA_030390025.1. NCBI lineage: Eukaryota > Metazoa > Chordata > Chondrichthyes > Squaliformes > Squalidae > Squalus > Squalus acanthias. The sequence continues at coordinate 388,415 of JASTWF010000376.1, read as the reverse complement.
AATAGATTGGGAGAAGGGGCAGTGCAACGAGACCTGGGTGTCCTTGTGCACCAGTCGCTGAAGGTAAGCATGCAGGTGCAGCAGGCGGTTAAGAAGGCAAATGGTATGTTGGCCTTCACAGCGAGAGGGTTTGAGTACAGAAACAAGGATGTCTTGCTGCAGTTGTACAGGGCCTTGGTGAGACCACACCTTGAGTACTGTGTGCAGTTTTGGTCGCCTTATCTGAGGAAGGATGTTCTTGCCATGGAGGGAGTGCAGCGAAGATTCACAAGGCTGATACCTGGGAAGGCAGGAATGACGTATGAAGGAAGATTGGGTCGATTGGGCTTATACTCGCTGGAGTTCAGAAGAATGAGAGGGGATCTCATTGAAACTTATAAAATTCTGACAGGACAGGACAAACTAGATGCAGGAAGGATGTTCCCGATGGTCGGGGAGTCCAGAACCAGGGGTCACAGTCTAAGGATAAGGGGTAAGCCATTTAGGACAGAAATGAGGAATTTCTTCAATCAGAGAGTGGTGAACCTGTGGAATTCTCTACCACAGAAGGCAGTTGAGGCCAATTCATTAATTAGATTCAAGAAGGAGTTGGATATATTTCTTAAGGCTAAAGGGACCAAGGGATATGGGGAGAAAGCAGGGACAGGGTACTGAATTTGGATGATCAGCCATGATCGCATTGAATGGCGGAGCAGGCTAGAGGGGCCGAATGGCCGACTCCTGCTCCTATCTTCCAAGATTCTATGATAGGTGGGTCAGTAAGCTGTAAGGAGGACACAAAGAGCCTGCGAAGGGAAGATAGACAGGTTAAGTGAGTGGGCAATAAGGTGGCAGAGGACATATAATGTGGAGAAATGTGAGGTTATTTCCTTTGGTAGGAAGAATAGAAAAGCAAAATATTTTTTAAATGGTGAGAAACTATTAAATGTTGGTGTTCAGAGAGATTTAGGTGTCCTAGTTCAAGAAACACAGCATGTAGGCACAGCAAGCAATTAGGATGGCAAATGGCATGTTGGCCTTTATTGCTAGAGGGTTGGAGTACAAGAGTAAGGAAGTCTTGCTACAACTGGTGAGACCACATCTGGAGTATTGTGCACAATTTTGGACTCCTTATCTAGGCAAGGATATACTTGCCTTAGAGGCAGTGCAATGAAGGTTCACTAGATTGATTCCTGGGATGAGAGGCCTGTCCTATGAGGAGAGATTGAGTAGATGGGGCCTATACTCTCTGGAGTTTTGAAGAATGAGAGGTGATCTCATTGAAACATATAAGGTTCTGAGGGGATTGACAGGGTAGATGCTGAGAGATTGTTTCCCCTGGCTGGAGAGTCTAGAACTAGGGGGCATAGTCTTAGGATAAGGGGTCGGCCTTTTAAGACTGAGATGAGGAGGAATTTCTTCACTCAGTTGTGAATCTTTGGAATTCTCTGCCCCAAAGAGCTGCAGAAGCTGAGTTGTTGAGTATATTCAAGGCTGAGAGAGAGAGATTTTTGGATGCTAGGGGAAATCAAGGGATATGGGGATAGTGTAGGAAAGTGGAGTTGAGGTCGAAGATCAGCCATGATCTTATTGAATGGCGGAACAGGCTCGAGGGGCCATATGGCCTACTCCTGCTCGTAATTATTATGTTTTATAAAACCCTGGGGTGAAAACCATCAGGTCCTGGGGATTTGTCAGTCTTCAGTGCCATTATTTTTTTTAATACTTTTTTTGCTTACATTAAGTTTAGTGAGTTCCAGTCCTGATTCATTATTACTTTCCCCGGAATGTTAGGTATATTATCCTCTTTCTCTACTGTGAAGACTGACGCAAAGTAATTATTCAACATATCTGCCACTTCCTTATTTTCATTTGCAATATCACCTACATCTGTTTTAAAGGGCCCACATTACCTTTGACTACCCTTTTTTTCTCTAATATAATTGTAAAAGCTTTTTGTGTTAATCTTGGTATCCCTCGCAAGTTTCCTTTCATATTCCTTTTTGCAGCTCTTAGTATCTTTTTTGTCTTCCTTTGCTGTTCAACAACAACTTGTATTTATATAGCACGTTTAACGTAGTAAAACATCCCAAGGTGCTTCACAGGAGCTTTATAAAACAAAATTTGACACCGAGCCACATGAGATATTGGGGCAGATACCAAAAGCTTGGTCAAAGAGGTAGGTTTTAAGGAGTGTCTTAAAGGAGGAAAGAGAGGAACCGATACAGAGAGGCTTAAGGAGGGAATGCCAGAGCTGAGGGCCTTGGCAGCAGAAGGCATATCCACCAATGGTTCAGCGATTAAACTCGGAGATGCTCAAGAGGCCTGAATTGGAGGAGCGCAGATATCTCGGGGGGGTGGGGGGGGGAATTGTAGGGCTGGAGGAGATTACAGAGATGGGGAGCAGCGAGGCCATGGAGGGATTTGAAAACAAGGATGAGAATTTTAAAATCGAGGCGTTACTTAACCGGGAGCCGATGTCGGTCAGTGAGCACAGGGGTGATGGGTGAACGGGACTTGGTGCGAGTTAGGACACGGGCAGCCGAGTTTTGGATGACCAAGTTTACAGAGTATATAACGTGGGAGGCCGGCCAGGAGTGTGTTGGACTAGTCAAGTCTAGAGGTAACAAAGGCATGGGTTTCAGCAGCAGATGAGCTGAGGTGGGGTGGAGTCTGGCGATGTTAGAGGTGGAAATAGGCGGTCATAGTGATGGTGCGAATATGTGGTCGGAAGCTAATTTCAGGGTCAAATATGACGTCAAGGTTGCCAGAAGTCTGTTTCAGCCTCAGACAGTTGTCAGGGAGAGGGATGGAGTCAGTGACTCGGGAACGGAGTTTGAGGCGGGGACCGAAGACAGTGGCTTCGGTCTTCCCAATACTGAGTTGGAGGAAATTTCTGCTCGTAGAATCAAAGACATTTACAGCACAGAAGGAGGCTATTCGGCCCATCTTGTCCGTGCCGCCCGACAGAGCTAACTACCCTAATCCCACTTTCCAGCACTTGGTCCGTAGCCTTGTATGTTACGGCACTTCAAGTGCATATCCACGTACTTTTTAAATGTGATGAGGGTCTCTGCCTCTACCACCCTTTCAGGCAGTGAGTTCCAGACCCCCACCACCCTTGGTGAAAATATTTTTCCTCAAATCCCCTCTAAACTTCTGACCAATTACTTTAAATCCATGCCCCCTGGTTATTGACCCTTCTGCTAAGGGAAATAGGTCCTTCCTATCCACTCTATCTAGGCCCCTCAATTTTATACACCTCAATTAGGTCTACCCTCAGCCTCCTCTGTTCCAAAGAAAACAACCCCAGCCTATCCAATCTTTCCTCATAGCTAAAATTCCCCAGCCCAGGCAACATCCTCGTAAATCTCCTCTGCATCCCCTCTAGAGCAATCACATCCTTCCTGTAATGTGGTGACCAGAACTGCATGCAGTATTCTAGCTGTGGCCTGACTAGTGTTTTATACAGTTCAAGCATGACCTCCCCGTTCTTATATTCTATGCCTCGGCTAATAAAGGCAAGCATTCCGTATGCCTTCTTAACCACCTTATCGAACTGTCCTGCTACCTTCAGGGATCTGTGGACATGCACTCCAAGGTCCCTCTGATCTTCTGCACTTCTCAGTGTCCTACCATTTAATGTGTATTCCCTTGCCTTGTCAGCCCTCCCCAAATGCATTACCTCATACTTCTCCAGATTAGAACATAGAACATAGAACAGTACAGCACAGTACAGGCCCTTCGGCCCTCGATGTTGTGCCGAGCATTGTCCGAAACCAAGATCAAGCTATCCCACTCCCTATCATTCTGGTGTGCTCCATGTGCTTATCCAATAACCGCTTGAAAGTTCCTAAAGTGTCCGACTCCACTATCACAGCAGGCAGTCCATTCCACACCCCAACCACTCTCTGAGTAAAGAATCTACCTCGGACATCCCTTCTATATCTCCCCCCATGCACCTTATAGTTATGCCCCCTTGTAACAGCTACATCCACCCGAGGAAATAGTCTCTGAACATCCACTCTATCTATCCCCCTCATCATCTTATAAACCTCTATTAAGTCGCCTCTCATCCTCCTCCACTGTAGAGAAAAGCCCTTGCTCCCTCAATCTTTCCTCATAAGACCTCCCCCCAAACCAGGCAGCATCCTGGTAAATCTCCTTTGCACTCTTTCCAATGCTTCCACGTCCTTCCTATAGTGAGGTGACCAGAACTGCACACAATATTCCAAATGTGGTCTCACCAAGGTCCTGTACAGTTGTAGCATAACCTCACTGTTCTTAAACTCAAACCCCTTGTTAATAAACGCTAACACACTATAGGCCTTCTTTACTGCTCTATCCACTTGAGTGGCAACCTTCAGAGATCTGTGGATATGAACCCCCAGATCCCTCTGTTCCTCCACGTTCCTCAGAACCCTGCCGTTGACCCTGTAATCCTTATTCAAATTTGCCCTACCAAAATGAATCACCTCGCACTTATCAGGGTTAAATTCCATCTGCCATTTTTCGGCCCAGCTCTGCATCCTGTCAATGGCCCAAAAATTAGTGAGTGAGCCTTCGTGCGAGGGTAAGGCTTCCACCGCGATCTCTCACTGCGCGCTGGCTTTTTTATTCCCAGCTCGCACGAACTTGATGTTCTGGACAGCAGCTGTGCAGGGCTTTCGTATCCCACAGGCGCAGTTAATTCGTGCGAGCTGTGGGATCACGTGACTCAGTTAGAGCCAATGGCAGCACACCATCTTTCATTCATAGCTTTCACAGCACGGCTGTGAAAGCTATGAATACTATACCCCCCCAACAGAACAGCTAAACCTCAATTAAATTAAAAAAAAACCCCATCACATTAATAAAATAAGTATAGTCAAATAAATTAACCACTTTAAACAAAAAATTAAATTTTTGAAAAAATTTAAAATCTTTTAAAAAGTTATAAAAATAAACTTACCTTTCTTTAAAGTCTCTAAAAAAGATATACCTGTTGAAAAAAATTCAAAATAATACTTAATTAACTACTTACCTTGTTAAAAGAGGGTCTTACGCCTCCTTTCTTTGTGTAAAATGTTCCATGCTTACCTGCGCGTTCAAAGCACTAAGTGCACTGCGTGCGCGCAGCCTGTAGCGCGCACGCGGTTCACCTAGGAACCGCCCCCTTTTGAAATCACCAAGTGCCGGTTTTCAGTGCATGCGCAGTGCATGCAGAAAACCGGCAATTGGAGACAGAATACGCGAGAGTACACAGTGCGTACTCTCGCGTAGCGGCACTAATTTTTGGGCCATTGTCTCTTTGCAGCCTACAACAGCCCTCCACCTCATCCACTACTCCACCAATCTTGGTGTCATCAGCAAATTTACTGATCCACCCTTCAGTCCCCTCCTCCAAGTCATTGATAAAAATCACAATCACAGATTGAATTCCATTTGCCACTGTTCTGCCCACCTGACCAGTCCATTGATATCTTCCTGCAGTCTGCAGCTTTCTTCTTCATTATCAACCACACGGCCAATTGTTGTGTCATCTGCAAACTTCTTAATCATACTTCCTACATTCAAGTCCAAATCATTGATATATACCACAAAAAGCAAAGGAGCCAGGACTGAGCCCTGCGGAACCCCACTGGAAACAGCCTTTCAGTCACAAAAACATCCTTTGACCATTACCCTTTGTTTCCTGCCTCTGAGCCAATTTTGGATCCAACTTGCCACTTTGCCTTGGATCCCATGGGCTTTTACTTTCGTGACCAAAATTGTACACAGTACTCCAGGTGTGGTCTCACCAAGGCCCTACATAATTGGAGTAAGACTTCTTTATTCCTGTACTCAAATGCTCTTGTAATGAAGGCCAGCATACCATTTGCCTTCCTAATGGAATCTGCACCTGCACATTCACTTTCAGTGACTCATGTACAAGGACACCCAGGTCCATTTGCGCATCTGCATTCCCCAATCTTTCACCATTTAGGAAATACTCTGCCTTTCTGTTTTTTCTACCAAGGTGGATAACTTCACATTTATCCGCATTATATTCCATTTGCCATGTTCTTGCCCACTCACTGAACCTCTCGAGATCCCCTTGAAGCCTCTTCACATCCTCTTTGCAACTGACACTGCCACCTAGCTTTGTATCATCAGCAAATTTGGAAATGTTACATTTAGTCCCCTCATCCAAATCATTGATATAGATTGTGAATAGCTGGGGCCCAAGCACCGATCCTTGCGGTACCCCACTAGTCACAGCCTGCCATCCTGAAAAAGACCCGTTTATCCCTACTCTTTGTTTTCTGTCTGTTAACCAATTCTCAATCCATGCTCGTATATTACCCCCAATTCCATGTGCCCTAATTTTGTTCACCAACCTCTTGTGTGGGACCTTATCGAAGGCCTTCTGAAAATCCAGGTACACCACATCTACCGGTTCCCCTTTGTCCACTCCACTAATTACATCCTCAAAGAACTCCAATAGGTTTGTCAAACATGATTTCCCTTTCATAAATCCATGTTGACTCTGCCCAATCTTACTATTAGTTTCGAAGTGTCCAGTTATTGCATCCTTTATAATAGATTCCAGCATTTTCCCAACTACTGATGTGAGGCTAACCGGTCTGTAGTTCCCCGTGTTTTCTCTCCCTCCTTTCTTAAATAGCGGGGTTACATTTGCTATCCTACAATCTGCAGGAACCGTTCCAGAATCTATAGAATTTTGGAAGATGACAACCAATGCGTCCACTATCCCAATGGCCACCTCTTTCAAAACCCTAGGATGTAGGTCATCCAGTCCTTGGGATTGATTGACTTTTAGTCCCATTAATTTTGCTAGTACTGTTTTTTTACTAATAATTTCTTTAAGTTCCTCATTCTTGCCACACCCTTGGTTTTCTCGTATTTCTGGGAGATTTTTTGTGTCTTCCTCCGTGAAGACAAAAACGAAGTATTTATTTAATTTCTCTGCCATTTCCTCATTCCCCATTATAAATTCTCCCGTCTCTGACTGTAAAGGACCTACATTTACCTTCGCCAGTCTTTTCCTTTTCACATACCTATAGAAGCTTTTGCAATCCGTTTTTATATTTTGCGCTAGTTTGTGCTCATATTCCATTTTCCCTTTCTTTATCAATTTCTTGGTCCCCCTTGGCTGATTTCTAAAAAGTTCCCAATCCTCAGGCTGACTGCTTTTTCTGGCAACTTTATAAGCTTCCTCCTTTGACCTAATAGAGTCATAGAGTTATACAGCACAGAAAGAGGCCCTTGCGTCTGCGCCGGCCATCAAGCTCTATCTATTCTAATCCCATTTTCCAGCACTTGGTCCGTAGCCTTGTATGCTATGGCGTTTCAAGTGCTCATCTAAATGCATCTTGAATGTTGTGAGGGTTCCTGCCTCTACCACCCTTTCAGGCAGTGAGTTCCAGATTCCAACCACACTCTGGGTGAAAAAGTTTTTCCTCAAATCCCCTCTAAATCTCCTGCCCCTTACCTTGAAACTATGCCCCCTGGTTATTGACCCCTCTACTAAGGGGAAAAGTTCCTTTCTATCTACCTCATAATTTTGTACACCTCAATCAGGTCCACCCTCAGCCTTCTCTGCTCTAAGGAAAACAACCCCAGCCTGTTCAGTCTCTCTTCATAGCTGAAATGCTCCAGCCCAGGTAACATCCTGGTGAATCTCCTCTGCACCCTCTCCAATGCAATCACATCCTTCCTATAGTGTGGCGACCAGAACTGCACACAGTATTCCAGTTGTGGCCTAACTAGCGTTTTGTACAGCTCCATCATAACTTTCCTGCTCTTGCCTTCATTAGCCGAGGCATAGAATATAAGTATCCCCTATGCCTTCTTAACCACCTTATCTACCTGTCCTGCTGCCTTCAGGGATCTATGTCCCTCTGATCCTCTGTCCTTCCAAGGGTCCTACCATTCATTGTGTATTCCTTTGCCTTGTTAGTCCTCCCAAAATGCATCACCTCACACTTTTCAGGGTTAAATTCCATTTGCCACTGTTCTGCCCATCTGACCAACCCATCTATATCGTCCTGTAGCCTGAGGCTTCCCTCCTCGTTATTTACCACTCCACCAATTTTCGTGTCATCTGCGAACTTACTGATCATACCTCCCACATTCATATCTAAATCATTAATGTACACTACAAACAGCAAAGGACCCAGCACCGATCCCTGCGGTACACCACTGGACACAGGCTTCCAGTCACAAAAACAACCTTCGACCATCACCCTCTGCCTCCTGCAATTTTGGATCCAATGTGCCAAGTTGCCCTGGATCCCATGGGCTCTTACCTTCTTGACCAGTCTCCCATGCGGGACTTTGTCAAAAGCCTTACTGAAGTCCATGTAGACTACATCAACTGCACTACCCTCATCCACACACCTAGTCACCCCCTCGAAAAATTCAATCAAATTTTAATACTAGCTTTAATTTCTTTTGTTAGCCATGGTTGGATCACTTTTACTTTTGGGTTTTTATGCCCTAGAGGAATATATGTTTGTTGCAAATTATGCATTATTTCCTTGAATGTTAGCCATTGTATGTCCACCTTCATACCTTTTAGTGTAGTCTCCCAATCTACCATGGCTAACTTGTCCCTCATACCCTTGTCGTTTCCTCTGTTTAAATTGAAGACCTTAGTTTCAGATTGGACTACATCACTCTCAAACTTAATGTAAAATTCAATCATATTATGGTCACTTGTCCCTAAAGGCCCCTTTACCACAAGATTATTGATTAGCCCTTTCTCATTACACAGTACCAGATCCAGAATAGCCTGTTCCCTGGTTGGTTCCTCCACATACTGATCCAGGAAACCATCTCGCATGCATTCCAAGAATTCGTCCTCCACACCATTAGTGGTAATTTAATTTGCCCAGTCAATATGTAGATTAAAGTTCCCCATGATTACCATAATAGCAACAGAAAACGCTGGAAAAACGCAGCAGGCGAGGCAGCATCCGTGGAGAGAGAAACAGAGTTAACGTTTCAGGTCGAAGACCTTTCGTCAGAACTGGAAATAGCAGGAAATGGAATAGATTTAAGGCAAGGATAAAGCTGGGAAAGGGGGAGGGGATGAAAGAACAAAAGGAGAGATTAAGAGACATTAAGAGATATTCAAGGCAAGAGGTGGTGTTAATGTGACAGGTTAAGGCTGAAAGAAGTGTGAAATGCACTGGCAGAATGAAGGACAGCTGCCAGCTGCCAGGAGGGAAAAAAAAAGGTGGGGTGGGGGGGCAAACAAAAGGGTGGATGAAAAAATAAAATATAAATGTGATTGGGGCTGAGGTTATTATCTAAAATTGTTGTACTCGATATTGAGTCCAGAGGGCTGTAGCGTGCCTAAACGAAAGATGAGGTGCTGTTCCTCGAGCTTACGCTGCGCATCCGTGGAACAGTGTAATAGGCCGAGGACGGTGAGGTCAGAGTGGGAGTGAAGCGGTGAATTAAAGTGACAGGCGACCGGGAGCTCGGGGTCCCCCTTACGGAATGAACGGAGGTGTTCCGCAAAGCGGTCACCCAATCTGCGTTTGGTCTCCCCAATGTAGAGGAGACCACATCGTGAGCAGCGAATACAGTATACTAAATTGCAGGAAGTACAAGTAAATCGGTGTTTCACCTGGAAGGGGTGTTTGGGGCCCTGGACAGTGGGAAGAGGGGAGGTATAAGGGCATGTGTTGCATCTCCTGCGCTTGCCCGGGAAGGTGCCGGGCGAAGGGGAAGGGGTGCTGGGGGTGGTAGAGGAGTGGACTAGGGTGTCGCGGAGGGAGCGGTCTCTGCGGAATGCTGAAAGGGGAGGTGAGGGGAAGATGCGTTTGGTGGTGGGATCACGCTGGAGGTGGCGGAAATGGCGGAGGATGATCCGTTGAATGTGGAGGCTGGTGGGGTGAAAGATGAGGACAAGGGGAACTCTATCGTGGTTCCGGGAGGGAGGGGCAGGGGTGAGGGCAGAAGTGCGGGAGATAGAACGGACACGGTCGAGGGCCGTGTCAACCACTGTAGAGGGGAATCCTCGGTTGAGGAAAAAGGAAGACATGTCGGAAGCACTGGTATGGAAGGTGGCATCATCAGAGCAGATGCGACGGAGACGGAGAAACTGGGAGAATGGAATAGAGTCCTTACAGGAGGCGGGGTGGGAGGAAGTGTAGTCCAGGTAGCTGTGGGAGTCTGGGCTTGTAGTGAATGTTAGTCAATAACCTATCCCCAGAGATGGAGACGGAGAAGTCGAGGAAGGGAAGAGTCGGAGATGGACCATGTGAAAGTGAGGGAAGGGTGGAAATTGGAAGCATAGTGAATGAAATGTTCTAGTTCAGGGCGAGAGCAGGAGACGGCACCGATACAGTCATCAATGTACCGGAAAAAGAGGTGAGGGAGGGGACCCGAGTTGGACTGGAACAAAGAGTGTTCCACATATCCCACGAAAAGGCAGGCATAGCTAGGATCCATGCGGGTACCCATAGCAACACCTTTAATTTGGAGGAAATGGGTGGAGTCAAAGGAGAAGTTGTTCAATGTGAGAACAAGTTCAGCCAGGCGGAGGAGGGTGGTGGTGGATGGGGACTGGTTGGGCCTCTGTTCAAGGAAGAAGCGGAGCGCCCTCAGGCCATCCTGGTGGGGAATGGAGGTGTAGAGGGATTGTACGTCCATAGTGAAAAGGAGGCGGTTGGGGCCGGGAAACTGGAAACTGTTAAAATGGCGGAGGGCGTCAGAAGAGTCGCCCATGATTACCATATTGCCCTTGTTACATGCACTTCTAATTTCTTGATTGATACTGTGCCCTACATTACCATTACTGTTTGGTGGCAGATACACAACTCCCACCAATGTTTTCCGCCCTTTGCTGTTTCTTAGCTCCACCCAAACTGATTCCAGTTCTACATCACGATCTGCCGAGCCAAGATCTTTTATCTCTACTGTACCGATCTCATCCCTTATGCGTTACGCCACCTCCTTTTCCTTTTTGTCTGTCCTTCCTAAATGTTGAGTACCCTGGAACATTCAGTTCCCAGCTTTGGTTACCCTGCAACCATGTCTCTCTAATGGCAATTACATCATACCCATTTACTTCTATTTGTGCCATTAATTCATCCACCTTGTTGCAAATGCTATGTGCATTTAGATAAAGTGCCTTCAACTTTGCCTGTTTAATATTTTTCTGCACTTTGACCCTCTTTACTGTTGGCCTTTGTTTCTGCTCCCGACTAGTTTTGCTGACTACTTTTCTAACTTTCACTTCTAGCTTTGTTTCTCTCCGTTCTGGGCCCACACTTGGGTTCCCAGCCCCCTAATAGGCCCTACTCTTACTTTAGTTATCCTCTTGCTCTTAATGTATTTCTAAAACATCTTTACTGCATGTTGGACAAGCACTCTAATAATTTAGAGACCGTGGAGGGGTCGAGAGAAGTGGTGGTGAGGTGTCAGCGTTCGTGTGGAAACTGATGCTGTGTTTTCGGGTAATGTCGCCAAGGGGCAGCACGCAGATGCAAAATAGGAGGGGCGGGGTGGCCAAGGATAGATCCTTGGCGGGGGGACACCAGAGGTAATGTTGTGGGAGCAGGAAGAGAAACCATTGCAGGTGATTCTCTGGCTATGATTATTAGATAGGTAAGAATGGAACCAGGCGAATTCTTTAAATCTCTCCCAGTCCCCTGGATCTACATCTGTCTGCTTTTTCCTTTAGTTTTATGTTGTATCTCACCTCTTTAGTCGAGCATGGCTGTCTTATTTGGTAATTAGAGCCTTAAGGGTATTTTCTGGTCCTGTATTAAGCAAAATGAAGGTTAAGGGGAGATTTAATAGAGGTGCTCAAAATTATGAGAGGATTTGATAGAGTCTAGGGAGAAACTGTTTTCACTGGCAGGTGGACACAGATTTAAGATAATTGGGAGAAGAACCAGAGGGGAGATTAATATTTTTTTTTAACAGTGAGTTGTTCTGATCTTGAATTTACTGCCTGAAAGCAAATTCAATACTAACTTTGAAAAGGGAATTGGATAAATACTTGAAGGGTAGCAGGACTAATTGGACAGCTCTTTCCAAGAGCCGACTCCGGCATGATGGGCTGAATGGCCTCTTTCTGTGCTGTATGATTCTAGTTAAGGAGATAACAGGAGATTGAGTGGCAGATGTGATGGTATGAAACAATAAGCTTCAGCAGAGAAATCAAAGAATGTTCAAATATTTACATTGTGTGAATAGATAAGCATTCTGTTACCACTGTGGGAGACAGATGCTCAGCGAAGTCGCAATCGGTGTTGCTGATTTTGTTCTCTATCACAAGCCCATGTTTGTGCTATATTTTAAGATGTGGAATATTGGACTGTGATATTCATATCGTTATTTTCTCAGCATAAACTCCAGTGGGAAATGCGGCAGAGGGAAGAGGAGATTGAGGAGCTACAGAAAGCTCTCAGCGACATGCAGGTTTATCTCTTTCAGGAACGTGAACATGCACTGCGACTCTATGCTGAAAATGACCGGCTAAAAATCAGGTAGGAAGCAAGGTTCCAGTGAATTGCTCCAACTGGGTGAAAGTGGCTGCTATGGGTGAGGTACATGATCTATGAAAAGCAGGACTGCAATGTCCCTGAGGCAAAATACTTTGCTAATTTGAAGGAGATGTGAATGGAGGCACCAAATACAAGATGTAATCGGTGTTCATTTTGTAGGTCCTGTGATGGGTTACTCACTTTGGTTAAAAGTAGATGCCATTGTTAGTTTGAATATTTGGATGAAAATTATGCTGAAACAGACTGTTTACATTCTCGGCTATCTGCTATCCTCTCCATCACAAAGAGCACATTCTTCCACCTCCAGAACATTACCCATCTCATAACATAAGAATTAGGAGCAGGAGTCGGCTATATGGCCTTTCGAGCCTGCTCTGCCATTCAATTAGATCATGCCTGATCTTCGACCTCGCCTCCACTTTCCCGCCCAATCCCAATATCCCTTGATTCCCCATAGAGTCCAAAAGTCTATCTATCTCTGCCTTGAAACTGACAACCATGGCCTTAATCACACTCAGATTTGACTATTCCAATGCTGTTCTGGCCAGCCTCACATCTTCCACGAGTGCTACCCATATCCTGTCCTGCACCCACTTGCCCATCAGCCCCTGTGCTCACTGACCTTTGGCGGCTCCCGGTACCCCAACACTTCAAATTTAAAATTCTCATCTTGTGCGTAAATCCGATCATGGTCTTGCCTCTTTCTCCTCTTCCCCACCCGCCCCAATTCCCTAGTCCTCTGACCCTGGCCTCGAACATCTCTTCTACCCCCATCAACATTGGTGACCATGCCCTCAGCTATCTAGGTCCGACTCTGGAATTCCCGCCTTAAATCCCTCCACCTCCCTCTCCTTTAAATCCAAGCTTTTGGTTACCCCTCTTCATGTCCTTGTTGGGTTCGTCATCCAGTTTCCTCACCCCTCTGCAAAGCCTTTGTATGTTTTTCTACATTAAAGGCACTATATAAATGCAAGTTGTATAATTGGAAAACAGAAGGCCCTGGTTCTATTCCCCATGTGGGCCGAGGGTCCTGATCTCAACCAGGGAACAGTGGGGATGTGACCCTTTGCTTCAGCATTGCTGGTTCGAGGAGGGAAAGGGTTCCTGCTCCTGATCCCTATCTGGTGAACCTTGCTGGAACATGTAAGTGTTGGCATTGTGTTTGGAGAGAATCCAGCTTGGTTATCAGAGACCATGTCGAGGCTCAAACTTGAAGAATGAACTGGCGGAACTGAACTCCAGCAGAGATCAGTGTCTTGGACTAGGTGCTGGAGAGCTGCTGGAACTGTACTCCAGCAGAGATCAGTGTATTGATGGGAGAAAACTGGTAAAATATGACTTTCACCTGCAGACTGTTCTGAATAGTCAGATGATAAAGGGCAGTCCCACGCACATGGCTGTTGTGTACAATGATAAGTTACACGATG
>JASTWF010000376.1:327835-374300 GCA_030390025.1 Squalus acanthias | reverse complement strand
CCCCCCCTCCCCAGTCTCTCTCTTCCCCCCCCTCCCCAGTCTCTCTCTTCCCCCCCCTCCCCAGTCTCTCTCTTCCCCCCCCTCCCCAGTCTCTCTCTTCCCCCCCCTCCCCAGTCTCTCTCTTCCCCCCTCTGTCTCTCTCTTCCCCCCTCTGTCTCTCTCTTCCCCCCTCTGTCTCTCTCTTCCCCCCTCTGTCTCTCTCTTCCCCCCTCTGTCTCTCTCTTCCCCCCCCCCCTCCCCAGTCTCTCTCTTCCCCCCCCAGTCTCTCTCTCTTTTCTCTCCTCTCCCCTCCCCCCCTCAGTCTCCCTCTCTCCCCCTCCTCCCCACAGTCTCTCTCTAAAACACTAGACCCAATGTATGATTATTCCTAGTTACTTCAATAACATGTTGAGTCAGGAAACAGTCTTGTATATTTGACAAATTTTTCAGCTGCACTTCCCACCACAACAGTGGGTAAACCATTGTGCCGCTGAACGCCAGGAAAATTAAAATCACCCATCAAACAAAGGTGGCAGTTTATATTAAAAGCATTTGCAATCTGTTTCCATAATAGCTCATCATGTTCAGATGTCTGACCCGCGGGCCGATAACAATTACCGATAATTAGTTCCTGCCCGTGTGCTTGATCCACTTGAACCCATGTAGCCTCAGATGTACTTGATGAGGCAATATCAAGTCTTTCCCTAGCTGTTAGATTCTCACTGATAAAAATAGCAACCCCACCTCCCCTTTGACCTACGCTATCCTTTCTGAAACCCTTGTAGCCCTTTAGGTGAATTTCTGTCCCATCACTTTTGTGTCGCCATGTCTCAAAAATACACTATGTCTAATTTCTCCAACACAGCACAGGATTGCAGTTCCAACAATTTGTTTCTAACAATCCTTGCATTTACATTTAAAAAAATGAGATGAGACACCTTTAAATTGTTTGAGTTATTTAATCTTGTATGTTTCCTCTCTGGTTTATCTGCATGCTTAGCATCTATGTAATTATCACGTTCAGTAAGGCTATCTTTGAACTTATCTGCACTATCCCCCTGCTGAATTAGTTTAAATGCTTTCTGAAACCATGCTCAACACCCTCTGCATTAAATTTCATCTGCCCATTTCACCAGTCTGTCTGTCCTCCTGAAGTCTATTACTATCCTCCTCAATCTTTACTACATGCCCAAGTTTTGTGTCATCAGCAAACATTGAAATGATGCCGTGTATACCCAAGTCCAGGTCATTAACATATAGAAAGAGCAGTGGTCCTAATACCAACCCCTGGGGGCATCCACTGCATACCTCCCACCAGTCGGAAAAACCACTACTCTCAGCCAATTTTGTATCCACGCGCCCACTGCCCCTTTAATCCCATGGGTTTCAATTTTGCTAACAAATCTATTGTGGTACTTTATCAAACCCCTTTTGAAAGTCCATATGCACAACATTCTACCATTTCCAGACAGTGACAATCATCTCAGACAAATTGCAGTCTTACCTTAAATAGCTGACGCCCTATGTCCCCTTCCTCCCGAATCTGTGCCAGATTGTCCTCCAGCGTCACACACTGCTCCCTGTACATGTCTGCCAGTCGATGCGCCTGGTTTAGTTGCTCCTCCAGTGACTGGAAAAAGCAGTTAGTTAGTGGATGCTTTGAACATAGTCCCCAGTACCGAGGATAACAGACAACAAATTGAGCACCACAAGCCCCATTTAGAGCTGTGTCGATACCAGCGAGAATGGCTGCCATTTGTTCAGAACCAGAGAAACAAGCAGCCCCCAATCCCTCCACAATGTTCCCTCATGGGCCAGGGACAGTTGTTACCTTTTTAACTTGCATCTCCAGTTGTCAGCCAGCCTCCCACTGCCTCTGGCAAAGTGGTTTGAAGATAGAATTTAAAAATTGACCCCGTTACCGAGGCTCACCTCAGACAGTCAGTCCCATTGCCAGTGCAGGAACACACAACTCCAGAGGTTGGAAATGAGTCAAGAGGAAGAATAAACTAGAGGTTACGCACACCAAGCCAAGATTAGTAGGGGTGAGCAAAAGCTTGATTAAAGTAATGGGTTGCAAGATGTAGGAGATGGAGAAGCAGAAGGGTTTGGGGTGTGAATTCCATGGCATGGGGCCTTGGTGACTCAACGCACAGCTGCCACTGTTGGGGCAAGGGGTGAGGAGATATACAAGAGGCAAGAGTCGGCAGCACAGAATTGGAGGGGAGCGGAGTTGTCGCGTTGAAGGAAGTCACAAGGGGATAGAAGGGGCCAAGGCCAGGAGGGATTTACACACAAAGCTAAGAACATTAGGAGGTGTTGGGGGACCGGGAGCTAAGAACAAGGGTGATGTACGAGTGGCACTTGGTGTGGAACAGGATAAAGAAAGAAAGACAGATTTACATTTATATAGCTCCTTTCACGACTACCGGATGTTTCAAACCACTTTACAGCCAATGAAGTACTTTGAGTGTAGTCACTGTTGTAATGTGGGAAATGCTTCAGCCAATTTGCACACAGCAATGTGATAACAACCAGGTAAACTGTTTGTGATGTTGATTGAGGGATATATATTGGCCAGGACACCGGGGATAACTCGATAGCAAAATACTGCAGATGCTGGAAATCCGAAATAACAACAGAAAACGCTGGAAAAACTCAGCAGGCCAGGCAGCATCCGTGGAGAGAGAAAGAGAGTTGACGTTTCAGGTCGATGACCTTTCATCAGAACTGGAAATCAAATAGATTTAAGGCCAGGGTAAAGCTGGGAAAAGGGGGAGGGGATAAAGGAACAAAGGAGGAGATGAAGAGACATTAAGAGATATGCAAGGCTAGAGGTGGTGTTAATGTGACAGATTAAGGCTGAATGAAGTGTGAAATCTACTGGCAGAATGAAGGACAGCTGCCAGCTTCTAGGAGGAAAAAAAAGGGTGGGGGGGACAAATAAAAGGGTGGATAAAATAAAATATAAATGTGATTGGAGCTGAGGTTATGATCTAAAATTGTTGAACTCGATATTGAGTCCAGAGGGCTGTAGCGTGCCTAAACGAAAGATGAGGTGCTGTTCCTCGAGTTTACGCTGAGCTTCCGTGGAACAGTGAGAGCAGGAGACGGCACAGAGGCCCAACCAGTCCCCATCCACCACCACCCTCCTCCGCCTGGCTGAACTTGTTCTCACATTGAACAACTTCTCCTTTGACTCTACCCATTTCCTCCAAATTAAAGGTGTTGCTATGGGTACCCGCATGGGTCCTAGCTATGCCTGCCTTTTCGTGGGATATGTGGAACACTCTTTGTTCCAGTCCTACTCGGGTCCCCTCCCTCACCTCTTTTTCCGGTACATTGATGACTGTATCGGTGCCGTCTCCTGCTCTCGCCCTGAACTAGAACATTTCATTCACTATGCTTCCAATTTCCACCCTTCCCTCACCTTCACATGGTCCATCTCCGACTCTTCTCTTCCCTTCCTCGACTTCTCCATCTCCATCTCTGGGGATAGGTTATTGACTAACATTCACTACAAGCCCACCGACTCCCACAGCTACCTGGACTACACTTCCTCCCACCCCGCCTCCTGTAAGGACTCTATTCCATTCTCCCAGTTTCTCCGTCTCCGCCGCATCTGCTCTGATGATGCCACCTTCCATACCAGTGCTTCCGACATGTCTTCCTTTTTCCTCAACCGAGGATTCCCCTCTACCGTGGTCGACACGGCCCTCGACCGTGTCCGTTCTATCTCCCGCACATCTGCCCTCACCCCTGCCCCTCCCTCCCGGAACCACGATAGGGTTCCCCTTGTCCTCACCTTTCACCCCACCAGCCTCCACATTCAACGGATCATCCTCCGCCATTTCCGCCACCTCCAGCGTGATCCCACCACCAAACACATCTTCCCCTCACCTCCCCTTTCAGCATTCCGCAGGGACCGCTCCCTCCGCGACACCCTAGTCCACTCCTCTACCACCCCCAGCATCCCTTCCCCTTCGCCCGGCACCTTCCCGTGCACGCGCAGGAGATGCAACACATGCCCTTATACCTCCCCTCTTCCCACTGTCCAGGGCCCCAAACACCCCTTCCAGGTGAAACAGCGATTTACTTGTACTTCCTGCAATTTAGTATACTGTATTCGCTGCTCACGATGTGGACTCCTCTACATTGGGGAGACCAAACGCAGATTGGGTGACCGCTTTGCGGAACACCTCCGTTCAGTCCGTAAGGGGGACCCCGAGCTCCCGGTGGCCTGTCACTTTAATTCACCGCTTCACTCCCACTCTGACCTCACCGTCCTCGGCCTAATACACTGTTCCACGGAAGCTCAGCGTAAACTCGAGGAACAGCACCTCATCTTTCGTTTAGGCACGCTACAGCCCTCTGGACTCAATATCGAGTTCAACAATTTTAGATCATAACCTCAGCTCCAATCACATTTATATTTTATTTTATCCACCCTTTTATTTGTCCCCCCCACCCTTTTTTTTCCTCCTAGAAGCTGGCAGCTGTCCTTCATTCTGCCAGTAGATTTCACACTTCATTCAGCCTTAATCTGTCACATTAACACCACCTCTAGCCTTGCATATCTCTTAATGTCTCTTCATCTCCTCCTTTGTTCCTTTATCCCCTCCCCCTTTTCCCAGCTTTACCCTGGCCTTAAATCTATTTGATTTCCAGCTCTTCCCAGTTCTGATGAAAGGTCATCGACCTGAAACGTCAACTCTCTTTCTCTCTCCACGGATGCTGCCTGGCCTGCTGAGTTTTTCCAGCGTTTTCTGTTGTTATACCGGGGATAACTCCCCTTCTTCTTTGAAATAGTGCCATGGGATCTTTTACGTCCACCTGAGGGGGCAGATGTGGCCTTAGTTTAACATCTCATCCAAAAGACGGTACCTCTGACAGTGTAGCACTCCCTCAGTACTGCACTGGGAGTGTCAGCCTAGATTTACGTGCTCAAGTCCCTGGAGTGGGACTTGAACCCACAACCTTCTGACTCAGAGGTGAGTGTGCGACCCACTGAGCCACAGCTGACACTGTTTTGGATGAGCTGAAGTTGACAGAGTGTGAAGGCCGGCCAAGAGAGGATTGGCATCATCAAGTGAGTGGTGAGGGTATAAAGTTTATGCAGCAGACATGAAATAGAAACATAGAAACATAGAAACTAGGAGCAGGAGTAGGCCATTCAGCCCGTCGAGCCTGCTCCACCATTCAATACGATCATGGCTGATCATCCAAATCCAGTACCCTGTCCCTGCTTTCTCACACAGAATCCCCATCGAGCCTGCACCGACACATATCCCACCCTATCCCCGTAACCCCACGTATTTAATTCCTCCTAACATATCCCTTCCTATCCTATCCCCGTAACCCCACATATTTAATCCCCCCCTAACACTAAGGGTCAATTTATCATCGCCAAATACAGATAGATGTTTCTTTATTTTTGAATCGAATTATTCAACAATGGCCACCAGGGCTCAAAAGGATTCCACTGAAACTACAGCACAGAAAATGACCATTTGACCAACTGGTCTATGCCAATGTTTAAACCCCAAACGAGCCTCCCCCCACCCTGTGCCCCATATCCCACGAAACCGTTCTCCCTCAGATGCATCAAGCCTACCCTTAAATGCATCAATCACTCCATGTGGCAGTGAGTTCTACATTCTCACCACTCATTAAAAAAATCTTCCTGGTTCCTGACATGTTAGAGGCTCTCTCGTATTTATGGCCCCCTATTCTGGTCTCACCCACAAGTGGAAACAGTTTCTCCACATCCACCCGATCAAAGCCCGGCATCATTTTAAATGCCTTTCAGTTCTTCTCTCTTGCAGAGAAAACAGCCCCAGCCTGCACAATCTTTCCTGATGGAAGCAACTTTTCAATATCATTGTAATCTTGCCTGAACTTTCCCCATTGCTTCAATATCCTTTTTGTAATAGAGAGCAGAACTGCTCACATTACTTCAAGTGTGGCCTGACTAAGGTTCCATATAAATTTAACATTACCAGCCTGCTTTGGTCTTCTATTCCTCTAGAAATGAACTCCAGTACTTTGTTTGCACTCTTTATGGCCTTATCAACTTGTGTTGCTCCTTTTAGGTGATTTATGTATCTGTATACCCATATCTGTTGGCTCCTCTACCCATTTACTTCCTTACCTGAAATAAAATATGTTTATCTGCATTTAGGATTTCTCTTTCAGTAGCTCTTTGAAACAGGGTATGCTACCTTTATTTCCTCACTTTGTATCCGTTGTATCTCATGTTCCATGGGTAATTCTCGAAGCAATTGCGTCTCAGGGTCACAGCCTGTGTTTCTCAGCTCACTGCGCCTGTCCAGCTCCTGTAGCAGATGATCTTTCTCAGCCATCCAGACCTTTTCAGTGTCACGACCCTCGAATTTCAGCTGCAGGAAGTCTTTCGTGCTCTCGTAAAGCAGATTCTGAGTCTTGTGTAGTCTGGGGGAAAGCAAATCATTTAGACACTTAGTTCCGAGAATTTCCTGTTCCCTCCTCCACAACACAAAAATGTCCAAGGAAATGGCCTGTTTATTTAAGAGCTTATCCTGCTGGTTTTTGATCTGTTGCTCCACTTAAACTCCCGATATCCAGTTCTATTTAATACTCACACTCTCCGATATCCAGTTCTATTTAATACTCACACTCTCCGATATCCAGTTCTATTTAATACTCACACTCTCCGATATCCAGTTCTATTTAATACTCACACTCTCCGATATCCAGTTCTATTTAATACTCACTCCCCGATATCCAGTTCTATTTAATACTCACACTCCCCGATATCCAATTCTATTTAATACTCACACTCCCAGATATCCAGTTCTATTTAATACTCACTCCCGATATCCAGTTCTATTTAATACTCATACTCCCCGATATCCAGTTCTATTTAATAGTCATTCCCCGATATCCAGT
The DNA here is from genome assembly GCA_030390025.1 of Squalus acanthias. Taxonomy (NCBI): domain Eukaryota; kingdom Metazoa; phylum Chordata; class Chondrichthyes; order Squaliformes; family Squalidae; genus Squalus; species Squalus acanthias. The sequence continues at coordinate 367,394 of JASTWF010000376.1, read as the reverse complement.
TCTATTTAATAGTCATTCCCCGATATCCAGTTCTATTAAATACTCACTCCCGATAACCAGTTCTATTTAATACTCACACTCCCGATATCCAGTTCTATTTAATAGTCACTCCCGATATCCAGTTCTATTTAATACTCACTCCCGATATCCAGTTCTATTTAATACTCTCACTCCCGATATCCAGTTCTATTTAATACTCTCACTCCCGATAACCAGTTCTATTTAATACTCACTCCCGATATCCAGTTCTATTTAATAGTCACTCCCGATATCCAGTTCTATTTAATACTCACTCCCGATATCCAGTTCTATTTAATACTCTCACTCCCGATATCCAGTTCTATTTAATACTCACTCCCGATATCCAGTTCTATTTAATACTCACTCCCCGATATCCAGTTCTATTAAATACTCACTCCCCGATATCCAGTTCTATTTAATACTCACACTCCCCGATATCCAATTCTATTTAATACTCACACTCCCCGATATCCAATTCTATTTAATACTCACACTCCCCGATATCCAGTTCTATTTAATACTCACACTCCCAGATATCCAGTTCTATTTAATACTCACACTCCCAGATATCCAGTTCTATTTAATACTCACTCCCGATAACCAGTTTTATTTAATATTCACACACCCAGATATCCTGTTCTATTTAATACACACACACACTCCCATTATTGTGTTTTCAATCCACAAGTACCTCCCTAGTGTCCAAGCACTCACAAATCTCCTCCCGAGTCTCTTTCAGCACGTATAAATACTAGCACTCACTGGGGGGGGGAATTGATTTGTTTTGAGTCTGATTAGTCCATCTAGGACTTCCATCTGATTGATATTAGTTTTGAGGGAGTTATCTCTGTGGAGGGCACATTGCTCACACCTCGTCTTGTGAATACTTGGAGGAAATCTTGTGCCCATCCGCACTTTAGCCTCTTGCCCGACTGCCTGCTTATTGTAGTGCTAATTTTGTCTCATGTTTTTTTCCAGATCTCTAGCCTTTTTGATCACACTTCAAACATGTTTTTCTACATGATCCTATATTCATTGAACCCTAGGAACGTGGGAATTCAGAGAAACTTACAGCACAGAAGGCGGCCATTCAGTCCATCGTGCCTGTGCTGGAAAATCGTGTTTAACAAATTTATTAGAGTTGTTTGAGGATGATACTAGCAGGGTAAATAAAGGGGAACAAGTGGATGTAGTATATTTGGATTTCCAAAAGGCATTCGATAATGTGCCACAGAAAAGGTTGTTAAGCAAGATAAGGGCGCATGGGGTTGGGGGTCATGTATGAGCATGGATAAAAGACTGGTTCACAGACAGAAAACAGAGTAGAGATAAACAGGTCGTTTTCAGATTGTCAGGCTGTAACTAGTGGGGTGCCGCAAGGATCAGTGCTTGGGCCTCAGCTATTTACAATCTATATTAATGACTTAAATGATGGGACCGAGTGCAATGTATCCAAGTTTGCAGACGATACAAAGCTAGGTGAAAAAGATGTGAGGAGGACGCAAAGAGCCTGTCACGACCACCAACGTCCCAAAGCGCTTTTCAGCCAACGGAGTACTTTTTTAAAAAAAGCATAGTCACTGTTGTAATGTAGGAAACGCGGCAGCCAATTTGCACACAGCAAACTCGCACAAACAGCAATGTGATAATGACCAGATAATCTGTTTTAGTGATGTTGATTGAGGGATAAATATTGGCCAGGACACTGGGGATAACTCCCCTGGCTCCTCTTCGAAATAGTGCCACGGGATCTTTTACATCCACCTGAAAGAGCAGACAGGGCCTCGGTTTAACATCTCATCAAAAAGACGGCACCTCCGACAGTGCAGCACTCCCAAAGTACCACACTGGAGTGTCAGCCTAGATTTGTGCCTCTCTGGAGTGGGACTTGAACCCTCAACCATTCAACTCAGGTGAGGGTGCTACCAACTGAGCCACTGGCTGAAACACAAATGTGAGGTTAGTCACTTTGATAGGAAGAACAGAAAAACAGAATCTTTTTTAAATGGTGAGAAACTATCAAATGTTGGTGTTCAGAGAGATTTAGGTGTCCTAGTACAAGAAACACACAGTTAGCATGCAGGTACAGCAAGCAATTAGGAAAGCAAATGGCATATTGGCCTTTATTGCTGGAGGGTTGGAGTACAAGAATAAGGAAGTTTTGCTACAATTGTACAGGGCTCTGGTGAGACCACATATAGAGTACTGTGCAGTTTTTGTCTCCTTATTTAAGGAAGGATATACTTGCCTTAGAAGAGGTGCAACGAAGGTTTACTAGATTGATTCCTGGGAAGTGAGGAGAGATTGAGTAGATTGGGCCTATAATCTGATGCGGAGAGATTGTTTCCCCTGGCTGGCGAGTCTAGAACTCGGGGGCATAGTCTCAGGATAGGGGGTCGGCCATTTAAGACTGAGATGAGGAGGAATTTCGTCACTCAGAGGGTTGTGAATCTTTGGAATTCTCTGCCCCAGAGAGCTATGAATGCTGAGTCTTTGAGTATATTCAAGGCTGAGAGAGAGATTTTTGGACTCGAGGTATCAAGGGATATGGGGATCGGGCGGTAAAGTGGAGTTGAGGTCGAAGATCAGCCATGATCTTATTGAATGGCAGAGCAGGCTTGAGGGGCTGTATGGCCAGTTCTTAAGTTGGCTCTTTGAAAGAGCAGTTGTGCTTAATCCCACACCCCTGCTTTTTGTCCGTAACCCTATAATTTTCTCATCCTCAAGTACCTGTCCAACTCCCTTTTAAAATTATTTATGGAATCAGCTTCCACCACTTTTCCAGGTACAGCATTTCAGATCCCAACAACTCAGTGAAAACATTTCTCCTCATCTCCCCTCCAGATCTTTTGTCAATGATTTTGAATCGATGACTTCCAATTATTGACCCACTCGCCAAATGGAATAATTTTTCTCTATCTACTCTATCAAAACCTATCATCTTGAAATGGTCACCTCTTAACCTTCTCTGTTCCAAGGAGAACGGTCCTAACTTTTCCCACATCTCCTCATAAATGAAGTCCCTCATCCCTGGTAACATCCTGGTAAACTTCCTCTCTCCCCTTTCCAAAGATCTTTCTTGATGTGTGGTGCCCAGAATTGTCCAGCTGAAGCCTAACCAGTGATTTATAAAGTTCCAGCAGGATCTCTTTGCTTTTATAGTCTATCCCTCTATTTATAAACACAAGTAACCCATATGCTTTTTTAACCACCTTATCAACTTGCCCTGCCAACTTTAAGGATGTGTGTATATGGACACCCTGCTCATCGACACTTTAAATGACATGATTTTGAATAGTATACCGTCTTTCCATATTAGTCCTCTCAAAGTGCATCACTTCATACTTCTCCACATTGAACTCCATTTGCCGTGCTTCTGCCCATTTCACCATCCTGAAGCCTATAACGATCCTCATCGTGATCTACTACTTTGCCAAGTTTCATATCATCTGCAAATTTTATAAAGCTGCTCCCTGCAGGGAGGATGTTTCCCCTGGCTGGGGGGTCTTGAATGAGGGGTCAGTCTCAGGATACGGGGTAGGACATTTAGGACTGAGATGAGGAGAAATTTCTTCACTCAGAGGGTGGTGAACCTGTGGAATTCTCTACCACGGGAGGCTGTGGAGGCCAAGTCACTGAATATATTTAAGAAGGAGATAGATAGATTTCTAGACACAAAAGGTGTCAAGGGGTATGGGGAGAGAGCGGGAATATGGTATTGAGATAGAGGATCAGCCATGATCATATTGAATGGCGGAGCAGGCTCAAAGGGCCAAATGGCCGACACCTGCTCCTATTTGTCTATGTTACACCCGAATCTAGGTCTTTTTTCAATTTTGATAAGAGAGTCATGGACCCAAAACTGACCCTTGGGGAACATCACTGCAAACCACCTTCCAGTCTGAAAAACATCCATCCACCACCACCCTTTGCTTCTTGCCACTGAGCCAAATTCGTATCCATACCGCCACTTTCCCTTCAATTCCATGGGCTTCCATCTTCTTAATAAGCCTCCTGTGTGGCACTTTGTTGAATGCCTTCCGAAAGTTTATCCATACAACATCGACTACACTACCTTGATCAACCTTCTCAGTTACCTCAAAAAATTCAATCAAGTTAATCAGACTCGATTCGCCTCTAACATTCATGCTGGCTCTCCTTGATTAGAAACATAGAAAAATAGGAGTAGGCCATTCGGCCCTTCGCGTCTGCTCCGCCATTCTTCTCTTCTTAGGCAGTCCCTCGGAACCGAGGATGACTTGCTTCCACACTAAAAATGAGTTCTCAGGTGACTGATGAGTCCAATGCGGGACCTACAGTCTCTGTCACAGGTGGGGCAGATGGTGGTTGAAGGAGCAGGTGGGTGGGGTGCTTGGGTTGACGTGCGCTACTTCCGCTATTTGCGCTTGGCTTCCGCTTGCTCCCGGCGAAGAGACTCGACGTGTTCGGCGCCTTCCCGGATGCTTCTCCTCCACTTTGTGCGGTCTTGGGCCAGGGATTCCCAGGTGTCGGTGGGGATGTTGTACTTTTTCAAGGAGGCTTTGAGGGTGTCCTTGAAGCGTTTCCTCTGCCCACCTGGGGCTCTTTTGCCATGTCGGAGCTCCGAGTAGAGTACTTGTTTTGGGAGTCCCATATCGGGCATGGTCTACAGAGCAGCAGTGATACCCGCCCTGCTGTATGCCTCAGAGACATGGACCATGTACAGCAGGCACCTCAAAGCACTGGAGAGGTACCACCAATGCTGCCTCCGCAAGATCCTGCAAATCCATTGGCAGGATAGGCGCACCAACGTCAGTGTTCTTGCTCAGGCCAACATCCCCAGCATCGAAGCTTTGACCATGTTCGATCAGCTCCGATGGACGGGTCACATTGTCCGCATGCCCGATACGAGACTCCCAAAACAAGTGCTCTACTCAGAGCTCCGCCACGGCAAGAGAGCCCCAGGTGGGCAGAGGAAACGCTTCAAGGACACCCTCAAAGCCTCCTTGAAAAAGTGTAACATCCCCACCGACACCTGGGAATCCCTGGCCCAAGACCATACAAAGTGGAGAAGAAGCATCCAGGAAGGCGCCGAACACCGAGTCTTTTCGCTGGGAGCAAGCGGAAGCCAAGCGCAGGCAGCGCACGTCAACCCAAGCACCCCACCCACCCGCCCCTTCAACCACCATCTGCCCCACCTGTGACAGAGACTGTAGGTCCCGCATTGGACTCATCAGTCACCTGAGAACTCATTTTTCATGTGGAAGCAAGTCATCCTCGGTTCCGAGGGACTGCCTAAGAAGAAGAAGATGCGGACAATGTGACCCGTCCATCGGAGGTCATCGAGCGTGGTCAAAGCTTCGATGCTGGGGATGTTGGCCTGAGCAAGAACACTGACGTTGGTGCACCTATCCTGCCAATGGATTTGCAGGATCTTGCGGAGGCAGTGTTGGTGGTACCTCTCCAGTTATTTGAGGTGCCTGCTGTACATGGTCCATGTCTCTGAAGCATACAGGAGAGTGAGTATCACTACTGCTCTGCAGACCATGAGCTTGGTGCTGGGTTTGAGGTCCTGGTCTTCAAACACTCTCTTCCTCAGGCGACCGAAGGCTGCGCTGGCACACTGAAGGCGATGTTGGACTTCGTCATCGACATCTGCCCTTGTTAACAGTAGGCTCCCGAGGTATGGAAAGTGGTCCACATTGTTCAAGGCCTCGTCATGGATTTTGATAATCGGGGAGCAATACTGTGTGGCGGGGGCAGGTTGGTAGAGGACCTTTGTCTGACGGATGTTTAGTGTAAGGCCTATGCTCTCATACGCTTCTGTGAAGGTGTTGACGATGGTTTGGAGTTCGACCTCCGAGTGAGCGCAGACGCAAGCGTCGTCTGCATACTGTAATTCGATGACAGAGGATGGGACGACCTTGGATCTGGACTGGAGGCGACGGAGGTTGAAGTTTCCCGTTTGTTCTGTAGATTAGCTCCACTCCAGCGGGGAGCTTACTGAGGGGCGAGATGGAGCATTGCAGACAGGAAGATCGAGACGAGCGTTGGTGCGATGATGCAGCCTTGCTTGACCCCGGTCCATACGTGAATTGGGTCTGTGGTGGATCCGTTGGTCAGGATCACGGCTTGTATGTAGTCGTGAAGCAGGTGGAGAATGGTGACAAACTTTTGAGGGCAGCCGAATTTGAGGAGGACACTCCATAATCCCTCATGGTTGACGGTGTCGAAGGCCTTTGTGAGGTCAAAGGCGGCCATATACAGCGGTTGGTGCTGTTCCCTGCATTTCTCTTGCAGTTGACGCACTTTATTGAATACGTTCCGAAAGTCCATACATACAACATCTACTACACTATCTTGATCAACCTTCTCAGTTACCTCAAAAAATTCAATCAAGTTAATCAGACTTGATTCGCCTCTAAGAAATTCATGCTGGCTCTCCTTGATTAGAAACATAGAAAAATAGGAGCAGGAGTAGGCCATTCGGCCCTTCGAGTCTGCTCCGCCATTCAATATGATCATGACTGATCCTCTAGCTCAATACCATATTCCTGCTCTCTCCCCATACCCCGTGATGCCTTTAGTGTCTAGAAATCTATCTATCTCCTTCATTAACCCATGGCCTTTCCAAATGAAAGTTTATTTTGTCCCTGAATGGTTTTCAATAACTTCCCCACCACCGATGTTAGGCTGACTGGCCTGTAGTTTCCTGGTTTACCCCTCTCCCCTTTCTTGAATTTGGTATATTAGCAACCCTGCAGTCCTCTGGCACTACTCCTGTATCCAATGAGGATTGAAAGATTGTGGCCAATGCATCTGCTATTTCTACCTTTGCTTCTTTCAGCAACTGAGGATGCATTCTGTAGGCTTCGCAAAATCCCCCAGAAACTCTAACAGAGCCCTAAAGGGAGTGATTTTTGGACTTTTCATACAAACTTGGGATGATGGGGCCTAAGTGAAGTGATTTGATGTAAAAACCTAAAGATTAGGGTAGAAAAAACCTGAGGAAACTGATTTTTTTTTTATCTTACTGTTGGGAGACACACCTTTCACAGACACAAGCTGCGAGGGGCGTGGCCGGGCAGTGAACACATCAAGCTGTCTGGGAATTGTTTACACTACAAATCCTACCCAGGTGCAAGAGACAAAGCAAAAACTCACAAACACATTCAAATATGAATCCCCAGGGGCAAACAAGATGCTGGAAATCTAAAAACGATTCAATGACAATATAACTTCGATCACACAGTTTCATAGCCATTATCCCATCAAAAAAACCAATCAACCAGGTATCCACAGAACAGATTTAAAAGCCCGCCAACAGACCTAGGACAATAGGGTGGAGATTTGGCGCGTAGATAAGGCTGTGTTTAAATCGGAAAACGATCAAGACATGTTTAACACTGAGCTAAAGCCATCGGAACTGGCAAGCCCGCCAAAAACTAGACAATTGGACTAAGCAAGGTTCATTTTGCAAACAAAAGGAATTCGTTTTAGTAAGGGTTTTTTGGGCGCGAAAAAGAAACAGTATAATTTGAAAGCCTGTGCCATAATCTCTCTCTCTTTCGGACTGGCTGACGACGCGGACACAGCTCTCTCCCTGCTCCAGCAAAACCTACCACAAGCCACGAGGAAGAAGGCCAGCACGCAAGAAGAAACCAGAGCGACTGCCTCAGTGACCATCAGACAACTCGCAGCAACAAGGGCCTTACGGAGTCTTCTTAAACAAAAGACTCTAATATCCTGTCAAGGATTCGTTGGTGAGCATTATCCCTGATCTCCTGAAACCAAAAACCTAGCCAGATAGTGGGATCTTTGGGAGGGATTAGGTTTTGTTTGATATATTGTCATTTCCCTCACTTGTACCATGTGTTCCCCGAATCTGTGTTTAAGTAATAAGTGTGTTTCAAGTTTGTTACCTTTTTTCTTTTAATAAAGTAAAATTCTTTCATCAGAACCTGTTTACTGCAATTTTGTTCACAACCCCTAAATAAGTCCAAAGTCTAGGAACCGGAGGGGTGTGGGAGCGATTAAGATACCCCTTGCAATTCCATCTGGACCAGGGGACTTCTCAGATTTCAGAATTTATAGACGAAAAATGACCAAAGTCCATCTAGTTCGCCTTCAACCATCCTGGTCGTCTCATGATACAACAATAATGCAGTTGTTGATTAATCATAGCAATCAATTTCTAGCACAATTAGTCTACAACAGGCCTAGACATGAGGCAATGAAAACCTCCAGTGGTGGAGCGCTTTGGGAACCATAAGTCCAAAGTCACCTGTTCTTTCCAAGCATGCTACACTTACCACATGTCACTTCTTCGTTTTCACTCAGAAAATATTTTGGGATGTAGTATACAAGTAATTTATCTAATTTGCATTTGAATGAATACGAACTGCTTCTACCACCTCCCTAGGGAGCCTGTTCCATAGATGGACCACTTGCTCACTGAAATATTGTTTCCACAGATTAGTTTTAAATTTAACCTCCCTTCAAGTGCAGTCCATGTCCTCTCGTTCTACTGTTTTGGATAAGGTGAAACAGGTCGACATTATCTAGTCCCTTTAGAATCCTAAAACATCAATCATGTCACCGCTTAACCTTCTCTTCTCCAATGAGAACCTCACAATTTACAATCTCAGCTGACACTCCAATGCAGTACAGAGGGGGTGCTGCACTGTCGGAGGTCCAGTCTTTCGGATGAGATGTTAAACCGAGGCCCTGTCTGATCTCTCAGGGGGACATAAAAGATCCCACGGCACTATTTCTAAGACGACCAGCGGAGTTATCCACAATGCCCTGGCCAATATTTATCGCTCAATGAACATTACTAAAGAAAAGATTAGCTGGTTATTGTTGTTTGTGGGAGCTTGCTGTGCACAAATTGGCTGCCACGTTTCCTATATTACAACAGTGACTACACTTCAAAAGTACTTCATTGGCTGCAAAGCACTTTGGGACGTCCTGAGGTTGTGAAAGGTGCTATATAAATGCAAGTCTTTATATCTTTATAATCACTCCTCACAATCCAATCCCTCCATCCCATCATTCTGGTTGCTCTCCTCTGTATCCTCTTCAGTAGCTGCAATGTCCATTTTGAACTGTGGTGACCAGAACTGTATTCTAAATGCACTCACACCAATGATTTATAACAGGGGTGGGCAATTATTTGGGCTGAAGGGCCACTTAAGATTTGGTGAGCTGTTGAGGGCCGCACACCAATGTTCTCCCTAAGGCACACAGCTGCACACCAATCGCGAGGTTCCTTGCAGGTCGCTCACCAGCTCCAGCTGCTGGAAGAGATATTGTGCGTGTAGTATTAAGTGGCCCTCCAGCCCAAATAATTGGCTACCCGAGTAAGAGCTTTGAAACCAACCAGCTACATTTGCACGGTTTTTGAAAACATACAGGGGTTACATGTTTGACTGTGCAGCTGGCCGTTTGCCATGTTATTTCCAGTACCCCATTCAAATGTCCATTGTTCCTTATTTTGCTATCTGATTTCAAGGCTACCTCTGTACGAGGCTATTCTCGAAATGATTCAGTGCGCAAAACCATTGGTCAGCCCCAGCACAGTCCAGACGCAACAGAAGTTCCAATTAGCATGAACACTGACCCAGCAAGCAGAAATAAATCCGCATCACAGTCACCCAGCTACAGCAAGGTTGAAATGAAGACCCCTCCATTCCGCCAGAAACAATAATGACCACAAAAATGTAGGCAGAATAAACACACTGCTCTATAAGCAATGAGGCCATGCGCAGTATCTATAATCGTGTGCCAACACCTGGAGTCCTTGTGCTCCGGGATTCACTCCTGTGTGTAAGACGGCGATGAGAACCCCACTGCCATTGTACTCTGCGTACTGGGAGAGGAAATACCCAGCTCTTCGGTAAAAGAGTCATGGCGATCAGCAGCCGTGACTCAACTCTAAAATGGATAGGGCATATTCCAGTACGCAGTGGCCTGGGATGGCTTCTTCTGTGACCCACTGAAAATCCAGGAACTCTCCACACTAGACATCATGGCTGTGACCCCAACATTCTTCCACATCACACCCCAATGTGGGTGGTCCTTGCCCTGGTGACAGGGCTGCAGCAGACCATACACCAGGGGCAGGAATCAAGCACGGATTCACAGCAATTATTTGTTGACTTGTCATTAACTGACTTGTCTGCCAGAGTGTTGATTTTGTCTTTATCCCTTTCATGCTGCACATGTGCCTCCTCCACACGAATCCTTCGATCCTCCAGCAACGCATCAATTTGCTCTTTCGCCAGCTGTGTCTGCTCCTGCAACTGGGACTGCAAGGCTTCAACCTTGGGGAGGTGGGAGAGGGAACAAGAAAAACAAGAATAAGCAGCAATGCCAATACCACAGATGGCTGCTGCAGATCAGCAATACACCATGCACACGGCAAAGGCTGCTAAAAGAGGAAACCTTGGGCACATAGCACTCGTGGCACTGTTCGAAACTTTTCTTCAAAACCACTGCAGCCCACAACAACCGTTACACACTGAACGCGGGCCAGCCCGGGGAGCACCGATGTACTAAAACTGTGAGCCCGAAAGACTAAAAGCCTTCAATTTGCTAACCGTAACCTCAATTCATAGGCATAGAATTGAAAAGTAGGGAAGTTATACTAAACTTGTATTGAACCTTGGTTAGATCACACTTGGAGCACTGCGTGCAGTTCTGGTCGCCATATTATAAAAAGGATATAGAGGCACTGGAGAGGGTGCAAAGAAGATTTACAAGGGTGATACCAGAAATGCGAGGGTATGCATATCAGGAAAGGATGAACAGGCTGGGTCTCTTTTCTCTTGAAAAAAGGCTGAGGGGTGACCTAATAGAGGTCTTGAAAATTATGAAAAATTTTGATAGAGTGGATACAGAGGGAATGTTTCCACTTGTGGGGAAGAGCATAACTAGAGGCCGTCAATATAAGATAGTCACCAAGAAATCCAATAGGGAATTCAGAAGAAACTTCTTCACTCAAAGAGTGGTGAGAATGTGGAACTCGCTACCACAGGGAGTGGGTGAAGTGAATAGTAGAGATACATTTAAGGGGAGCTAGACAAGCATGAGGGAAAAGGGAATAGAGGGTTATGCTGATAAGAGTTAGATGAGGAAAGGAGGAGGCTCGAGTGGAGCATAAACGCCGGCATGGACTGGTTGGGCTGAATGGCCTGTTTCTGTGCTGTATATCCTATGTAATCATATTTCCAGTGCACGCTGAATATTAAATTGTTGTTTAAAACTGTGAAATTCAACTCCCTGGAGATTAGCAATACTTCTGTACTTGGTGCTGATTTTACCCAGCATACAATGTCAGTTTGGGTCACAGGGTACCCAAACTGGGATATAGAATGAAAATCAACAGCAAGAAAATTAGATTAATCAAACTGTCAACTATTTTTGGTGTGTTTTTAAACAGTAGCAGGGTCTGGGTCACACTGTGAAGGGACTGTACGCACCTGCAGTAGCAGAGACCAGATCATTGCGAGGGGACTGTACGTACCTGCAGTAGCAGAGTCTGGATCAGTGCGAGGGGACTGTACGTACCTGCAGTAGCAGAGTCTGATTATCTCTCTGGTAGTTTTCTGGGATAGTAGGACTAACAGCTCTGGTCACTTTTAATGCTGTTCTTTTATGACCTAGTTGAAGACAAATAAAAATAAATAAAACACCCTTGCAAAAAGAGTTCTCCCAATAAATTTTAACTGTTGGTACGGCATGGTAAGCTTCGAAGAAAAGTAAGGCGTGCCTCATTAATAGTGATAGAATATGGAATCTTTTTTTAAAAACTGCACGTGTATTTCAACAAATCCACTCATCAATCTGTGAAAACCACAAGAGAGAAAGACAGATAGCTCTTAAACTGACCCTGCTAGTTATGAGACCTGGAAATGCAGTTATTTACAAACTTCGCAGGCGGCCGGCCGTCCCAGGCGCACACAGCCGGGCGACCGGCCGTCCCAGGCGCACACAGCCGGACGACCGGCCGTCCCAGGCTGCCTGTACCCGACGCAGACTGGCGGCTACAGAGCGCACCAGACGCAGAATCCTCCAGCATGTTCCAGCTTCTTTGCCCAGAGTTCTGCAGCTACGTGCAGCATCCATTTTTTTTTGTCCCTGCCTCACGAGCCCTTGGGTCTGCGTGATGTTTAGAGCAGAGATAAATAGCCCTCCTTTAAAAACTTTTAGGCCTCAAAAATTACTTCATTACCCAGTGCTCTACACTTTCCAGAAAAGTTAATTTGACCTAATGAATTTTGTGTTGCTACATCCTTAGCGTCATCTTAAATTGAGAAATAAATAAATAATTGCATCCCAACTCACGGTTCCTCAATATTTGGACAAAAAAAATAAACTTGTATTGCATCTCCTCCAAAGCAACCCAGCTATTCAATACCCCCTGATCCACCCCAAACAACCCGACGACAGAACAATTTGTCTGCAGAGATCATGCAGATCCCACCCCTCAACCTGGCTCGCGCTCCACCATCCCCCCAATCCTGCTCGCGCTATCCCACCCCCTAAACCTGCTCGCGCTCTCCCACCCCTTAAACCTGATCGCGCCATCCCACCCCCCCCAAATCGGCTCACACCATCCCACCCCTCAACCCGGCTCGCGCTCCACCATCCCCCCAATCCTGCTCATGCCATCCCATCCCCCAACCTCTGCTCCCGCACCCCCACCAGCCAAACTGGCTCAACTCCAATTCTGTGTCACAGCATCTCCAGGAACAGCACCTCACTGTCTGATCATGCAGACCATCAGAAGCGGGTGGTGAATCTTCCTGCAGTTTGGACAGTGTCTGGAACTCTCCCTGACTATGGCAGAGCCCCGAGCACTGCTGGCTGCATGTGTAAATGTAAGCGCAGATTAACCATCCCTTGCTGTACTGGGTTGTTAGAACACAAATTACGCTATGAAAAAAATTCTGCTTTGGTCTTGAACTCCAATTCCTTTTGAAATATCAATTTGCTTCGAGCAACCACCACGGTTACCTTGGCTCCAATTCACTGCCTGTTTGGCATTAGGGATTAACATTTACCGTTCCTTGAAGATCTAATTTCAGTGCATCCATGCAGCACTGTACACTGGGGAACAGTTACCTGAAAAAGAATATTAAACAAAGTTACTCCTTGGAAATGGGAGTCGTGCCAGACGACTGGAGGATTGCAAATGTTATACCCCTGTTGAAAATAGGGGAAGATAGATAAACCAGGTAACTACAGGGAAATCAGTCCAACATCTCTGGTGGGAAAACTACCAGAGACCACTGTCAAGAACAAAATTAATTCTCATTTGGAGAAGCATGGGAAAGCCAGCACAGAGTTGTTAAATGCAAATTGTGTCTGACGAACCTGATTTGAGTTTTTTGATGAAGTAACAGAGGGTTGATGAAGGTATTACATAGTATTTACAACACAGAAAGCGGCCATTCGGCCAAAGCTCCACACAAGCCTTCTCCCACCCTTCTTCATCGAACCCTGTTAACGTGGATCAACAGGCTTGGGCTCTTTTCTCTTGAAAAAAGGCTGAGGGGTGACCAAATAGAGGTCTTTAAAATGATGAAAGGTTTTGATAGAGTGGATACAGAGTGTTTCCACTTGTGGGGAAGAGCATAACTAGAGGCCATCAATATAAGATAGTCACCAAGAAATCCAATAGGGAATTCAGAAGAAACTTCTTCACCCAGAGAGTGGTGAGAATGTGGAACTCGCTACCACAGGGACTGGTTGAAGCGAATAGTATAGTTGCATTTAAGGGGAGGCGAGACAAACATGAGGGATAATAACGCCTGCATGGACTGGTTGGGCCGAATGGCCTGTTTCTGTGCCGTGTATCCTATGGAATCCTATATCCTTCTATTCCTTTCTCCCTTCTGTGCTTATCTAGCTTCCCATTAAATGCATCTATGCCAGTCGCCTCAATTACTGGGTAAAGAAGTTTCCTGTTGGATTTATTGGTGATTACCTTATATTTATGGCCCCGAGTTCTGGTCTCCCCCACAAGTGGAAACATCTTCTCTATGTCTACCCTATAAACCCTTACATAATCTTAAAAGCCTCTAACAGATCATCCCTCAGCCTTCCCCTTTCTAGAGAAAAGAACTTCAAGCCTGTTCCATCTTTCCTGACAGGTATAACCTCTCAGTTCTGGTATCATTCTAGTAAATCTTTTTTGCACCCTCTCCAGTGCCTCTATCCTTTTTTATAATATGGAGACCAGAACTGTTCACAGTATAAGTGTGGTCCAACCAAGGTTCTATACAAGTTTAACATAACTTCTGATTTTCAATTCTATTCCTCCAGAAATGAACCCAAGTGCTTTATTCTTTTTTTAAATGGCCTTATGAATCTGCATCTCTACTTTTAGTGATCTGTATATCTGCACCCCATATCCCTCCGTTCCTCGACTCCATTTAGACACTGATTTTCCAAGGAGTATGTGGCCTCCTTATTCTTCCAACCAAAATGTACCACCTCACACTTATCTACATTGAAGTTAATTTGCTGGTTACACATACATTCTGCAAGTTTATTAATGTCTTCCTGTATTTTGTCACAGTCCTCCTCTATGAAGTTTTGCCAATTTGGCATCATCCGCAAATTTTGAAATTGTACTTCCGATTCCCAAGTCCAAATCATTGAAGTAAATGGTGAACAACAGTGGTCCCAGCACTGCTCCTTGTGGAGTAGTGCAGTAGATGCTGTATACGTGGACTTTCAAAAGGCATTTGATACAGTACCACATAACAGACTTATTCAGAAAATGGTGGTATTAAAGGGACGGTAGTAATTTGGGTATGGAATTGGCGAAGGGAGAGGAGGCAGAGAGTAAGTAATGTAATTATTTCTGACTGGAGAGAAGTATGCTGGGGTCCCCCAGGGGTCGGTATTGGGACCATTACTTTTCTGGTTATATATAAATGACCTGGACTTGGGTATAGGGAGCACAATTTCAAAGTTTGCGGACAATACAAAACTTGACAATGTAGTAAATAGCGAACAGGATAGTTGGAGACTTCAGGAGAACACAGACTGACTGCTGAAATGGACAGACATCAGCAGATGCAAGTTAATACTGATAAGTGTGAAGTGATGCACTTTGAGGGGAACAACTTGGAGAGGCAGTATAATCGAAATGAGGGAGTAGCATGAGCAGAGGGACCCGAGGGTGCATATTCACAAATCCTTGAAGGTGGCTGGGCAAGCTGATGAGGTGGTTAAGAAAGTGTATGGGATCCTTGGCTTTGTAAATAGGGGCATTGAAGACAAAAACAAGGAAGTTATACTGAATCTTTAAAATCACTGGTTAGGCCTCAGCTGGAGTATCGTGTGCAATTCTGGGCACCACACTTTAGGGAGGATGTCAAGGCCTTGGAGAGGGTGCAGAGGGGATTTACCAGGAGGGGCTTCAGTTATGTATAGAGATTGGAGAAGCTGGGATTGTTTTCCTTAGAGCAGAGAAGGTTAAGGGGAGACTTAATAGAGGTATTCAAAATTATGGGGGGTTTTGATAGAGCAAGTAGGGAGAAATAGTTTCCTCTGGCAAGTGGGTCGGTAACCTGATTTAAAATAATAGGCAAAAGAACTAGAGAGGAAATGAGGAGAAATCTTTTCACACAGAGGGTTGTTAAGATCTGGAGCACACTACCTGAAAGGCTGGTGGAATCAGATTCCATCGGAACTTTCAAAAGGCAATTGGACATGCACTTCAAGAGGACTAATTTGCAGGGTTATGGGGAAAAAGCTGGGGTGTGGGACTAAATTGGACAGCTCTTTCAAAGAGCCAGCACAGGCACGATGGGCCTAATGGCCCCCTTCTGTGCTGTAAGATTCTAGGATTAAAATGCACAACAGAAACATGGAGTTAAACCTCCCAAAAAGTGATCAGAAAAGATCAGATTATTGACCTTCACTACGGTTCCCCTTCTTCCTCTGTACGTCAGCCTCCATTAAAAACAAAACAAGCTGTCACCCAAAGATGGCTGAACACCATTACCCGTTATAATCTGGTGCCAGGCAGGACTCAAACTGATCATGTGGCACTCTTACTACCCATCTTACACTGGCTCTCACTCAAAATGAACCATAGCTCTCTGAAAAGGATGTCTTAGATGAAAATAGGAAGCTACAACTACAAATGGACATTGAAAACACCAAGAACGCGAAGGTAGCGAGCTCAAAGACAGGTGTGGGAGAAAGGGGTTTCAGTTGCAATGTGGCCATGGTTGGGTTTCGGTTCATGAGCCACTGGCACCAGTACTGGGGAAAGAGGGAGCTGTTCCGTTGGGACGGGCTCCACTTAAACCGGGCTGGGACCAGTGTCCTGGCGAACCAAATAACTAGGGCAGTTGACAGGGCTTTAAACATAGAAAAATAGAAGATAGGAGCAGGAGTAGGCCATTCGGCCGCTTGAGCCTGCTCCGCCATTCGATGCGATCTTGGCTGATCATCCAAACTCAGTACCCTGTCCCTGCCTTCCCCCCATATCCCTTGATACCTTTAGCCTTAAGAAATATATCTAACTCCTTCTTGAATATATTTACTGACTTGGCCTCAACTGCCTTCTGTGGTAGAGAATTCCACAGGTTCACCACTCTCTGGGTGAAGAAATTCCTCCTCATCTCAGTCCTAAATGGCTTACCCCTTATCCTTAGACTGTGACCCCTGGTTCTGGACTCCCCCGCCATCGGGAACATCCTTCCTGCATCTAGTCTGTCTAGCCCTGTTAGAATTTTATAAGTTTCAATGAGATCCCCTCTCATTCTTCTAAACTCCAGCGAGTATAAGCCCAATCGACCCAATCTCTCTTCATACGTCATTCCTGCCATCCCAGGTATCAGTCTGGTGAATCTTCGCTGCACACCCTCCATGGCAAGAACATCCTTCCTCAGATAAGGTGACCAAAACTGCACACAATACTCAAGGTGTGGTCTCACCTAGGCCCTGTACAGCTGCAGCAAGACATCCTTGTGCCTGTACTCAAACCCTCTCGCTATGAAGGCCAACATACCATTTGCCTTCTTAACTGCCTGCTGCACCTGCATGCTTACCTACAGCGACTGGTGCACAAGGACACCCAGGTCTCGTTGCACTTCCCCTTCTCCCAATCTATTGCCGTTCAGATAATAATCTGCCTTTCTGTTTTTGCCACCAAAGTGGATAACCTCGCATTTATCCACGTTATACTGCATCTGCCATGCATCTGCCCAATCACCCAACCTGTCCAAATCATACTGAGGTTTCTCTGCATCCTCCTCGCAGCACACACGCCCTCCCAGCTTTGTGTCGTCTGCAAACTTGGGAGATATTACATCCAATTCCCTCGTCTAGATCACTAATATGTATTGTGAATAGCTGGGGTCCTAACACCAATCCCTGTGGAACCCCACTAGTCACTGCCTGCCACTCGGAAAAAGACCCGTTTATTCCAACTCTTTGCTTCCTGTCTGCCAACCAGTTTTCTATCCAAGTCAGTACCTTACCCCCAATCCCATGTGCCTTAACTTTGCACGCAAATCTCTTATGCGGGACCTTATCGAAAGCCTTCTGAAAGTCCAAATACACCACATCCACTGGTTCTCCCTTATCTATTCTATCAGTTACATCCTCAAAAAATTCCAGTAGATTAGTCAAGCACGATTTACCTTTTGTAAATCCATGTTGACTTTGTCCAATCCTGTCACTGTTTTCCAAGTGCTCTGCTATTACATCTTTTATAATGGACTCTAGCATTTTCCCCACTACCGATGTCAGGCTTACCGATCTAAAATTCCCCGTTTTTTCTTTACCACCTTTTTTGAACAGTGGGGTAACATTAGCTACCCTCCAATCCATGGGAACTGTTCCAGAGTCTAGCGAATGTTGGAAGATGACCAGCAATGCATCTACTATTTCTAGGGCCACTTCTTTAAGTACCCGAGGATGTAGATTATCAGGCCCTGGGGATTTATCGGCCTTTAATGCCGTCAATTTCCCTAACACGATTTCCCTACAAATACTGATTTCATTCAGTTCCTCCCTCTCATTAGACCCTATGTTCCCCGACAGCTCTGGGAGGTTATCTGTGTTCTCCTTTGTGAAGACAGAGCCAAAGTATGTATTTAATTGGTCTGCCATTTCTTTGTTCCCCATTATAAATTCCCCTGATTCTGACTGCAAGGGACCTACGCTTGACTTCACCAATCTTTTTCTCTTCACATATCTATAGAAGCTTTTACAGTCAGTTTTTATGGTCCTGCAAGCTAATGAAGGGGGGGGGGGGGGCAGGAGGATTCAGGAAAGAGTACATTTAAAAGCAGCAAGAGAAATGTCAAGGCTCTGGATCAGAGTAGAGTTTTGGGTAAAAATAATCAGAGTGGGTCAGGAAGGGACAGAGAGAGTAACAAAGGTAATAAGGCATCAGTGACTAACGTTACATCAGGGATAGAGAGAAATAAGTCAAAGCTAAAGGCACTATATCTGAATGCGCGAAGCATTCGCAACAAAATAGATGAATTAATACCGCAGAGAGATATTAACAGGTTTGATCTAATAGCCATAACGGAGACGTGGTTGCAATGTGGCCAAGGTTGGGAACTAAATATTCCAGGACACTTAACTTTTAGAAGAGATAGGCAAAATGGAAAAGGAGGAGGGGTAGCCCTGATAATAAAGGATGGGATTAAGACAGTAGAGAGAAAGGATCTTAGCTCTGAAAATCAAGTAGAATCAGTTTGGGTGGAGCTAAGAAACAGCAAGGGGCAGAAAACATTGGTGGGAGTTGGTTATAGGCCTCCAAACAATAGTTGTAATGTAGGGCAGAGCATAAATCAGGAAATTAGAGGTGCATGTAACAAGGGTAATACAGTAACCAAATTTGCAGTAATAGTGTGGCGGACGAATTCATGGAATGTACGCAAGATAGTTTTCTGGATTAGTATGTTGAGGAACCAACGAAGGAACAGGCTATTTTAGATCTAGTATTGTGCAACGAGAAAGGGTTAATTAATAACCTTGTAGTAAAGGGGCCTTTAGGGAAGAATGACCATAATATGATAGAATTTTATAATGAGTTTGAAAGTGATTTAGTTAAATCCAAAACTAGGGTCTTCAATCTAAACAAAGCAAGCTACGTAGGTATGAGGGGCAAGTTGGCTAAGGTAGATTGGGAAACTACATTAAAAGGTATGACGGTAGAGAAGCAATGGGCAGCATTTAAAGAATTAATACATAATTTACAACAAAAATACATTCCTTTAAGGCACAAAAGCCCCACAGGAAACGTGGTCCAACCGTGGCTAACAAGAGAAGTTAAAGATAGTGTTAGATCAAAGGAAGAGGCTTATAATGCTGCCAAAAAGAGTAGTAAGCCTGAGAATTGGGAGGATTTTAGATTTCAGCAAAGGAGGACCAAGAAATTGATAAAGGGAAAATAGAATGAGAGTAAACTAGCGAGACATAAAAACAGACTGTAAAAGCTTCGATAGGTATGTAAAAAGGAAAAGATTAGCAAAAGTAAATGTGGGTCCCTTACAGGCTGAGACATGAGAAATTATATTGGGGAATAAGGAAATGGCAGGGAAATTAAACAAATACTTTGTGTCTGTTTTCACGGAAGACGGCGCAAAAAAACTGCCCAGAAATAGTGGAGAACCAAGGGTCTAGCGAGAATGAGGAACTAAAAGAAATTAGTATTAACAAAAATAGTACTGGAGAAATTAATGGGACTGAAAGCCGATAAATCCCCTGGACCTGATGGCCTACATCCTAGGGTTTTGAAAGAGGTAGCTATAGAGATAGTGGATGCATTGGTTATCATTTTCCAAAATTCGATAGATTCTAGAACGGTTCCCGCAGATTGGAAGGTAGCAAATGTAACCCCACTATTTAAGAAAGGAGGGAGAGAGAAAACGGGGAACTACAGACCAGTTAGCCTGACATCAGTAGTTGGGAAAATGCTAGAATCTATTAAGGACGTGGTAACAAGGCACTTAGAAAATAATAATAGGATTGGGCAGAGTCAACACGGATTATGAAAGGGAAATCGTGTTTGACGAATGAGTTTTTTGAGGTTGCAACTAGCAGAATAGATAACGGGGAACCAGTGGATGTGGTGTATTTGAATTTTCAGAAGGCATTCGATAAGATGCCACACAAGAGGTTATTAAACAAAATTAGGGCTCATGGGATGGGGGTAATATACTAGCATGAATTGAAGATTGGTTAACAGACAGAAAACAGAGAGTAGGAATAAACGGGTCATTTTTGGGTTGGCAGACTGTAACAAGTGGGATACCGCAAGGATCAGTGCTTGGGCCTCAGCTATTCACAATCTACATCAATGATTTGGATGAGGGGACCAAGTGTAATATATCCAAGTTTGCTGATGATACAAAGCTGGGTGGGAATGTAGTTGTGAGGAGGATGCAAGGAGGCTTCAAGGGGATATAGACAGGCTAAGTGAGGGAAGTACATGGCAAATGGAATATAATGTGGATAAATGTGAAGTTATCCACTTTGGTAGGAAAAACAGAAAATCAGGAGTATTTTTTAAATGGTGAGAGATTGGGAAATGTTGGTGTTCAGAGGGACCTGGGTGTCCTTGTACACGAATCACCAAAAGTTAACATGCAGGTACAGCAAGCAATTAGGAAAGCAAATGGTATTTATTACAAGAGGATTTGAGTATAAGAGTAAAGATGTCTTACTGCAATTATATAGGGCCCTGGTGAGACCATACCTGGAGTATTGTGTACAGTTTTGGTCTCCTTACCTAAGGAAGGATATACTTGCCATAGAGGGAGTGCAACGAAGGTTCACCAAACTGGTTCCTGGGATAGGGGGATTGTTCTATGAGGACAGATTGAGTAGACTAGGCCTATATTCCCTACAGTTTAGAAGAATGAGAGGTGGTCTCATTGAAACATACAAAATTCTTACAGGGTAGATGCAGGGAGGATGTTTCCCCTGGCTGGGGAGTCTCGAACCAGGGGTCACAGTCTCAGAATAAGGGGTCGGCCATTTAGAACTGAGATGAGGAGAAATTTCTTCACTCAGAGGGTGGTGAATCTTTGGAATTCTCTACCCCAGAGGGCTGTGGCGGCTCAGTCGTTGAGTATATTCAAGACAGAGATCGATAGATTTTTGGATATTAAGGGAATCGAGGGATATGGGGATAATGCAGGAAATTGGAGTTGAGGTAGAAGATCAGCCATGATCTCATTGAATGGCGGAGCAGGCTCGAAGGGCCAAATGGCCGACTCCTGCTCCTATTTCTTATGTTCTTATGCTTCAGTATTTAACAAGGAGATAGAACAGGTGGACATGACATTGGATGATGAGATTAGTAATGAGATAAGTGCATTTAAAATAAGAGGGGATATATTAAATAAACAAATCAAACTAATCAAACTCAGAGGATAAAATGCATCCACGCATTTTAAAAGAATCTAGGGAAGAGATAGCAGAGGCATTACTACGCATATTTAATAATTCATTAGAAAAAGGTATAGTGCCAGAGGACTGGTGGATAGCTCACGTAATACCGATATTTAAGAAGGGGGAGAGAACATGTCCAGGGAATTATAAACCAGTCAGCTTAACATCGGTGGTAGGAAAAATAATGGAATCCCGACTAAAGGAGAAAATAGAAGAACATCTGGAAACCAAAAACACAGTAATGAATAGTCAACATGGATTTCAAAACGGAAAGTCTTGCTTGACCAACCTCATTACATTTTTTGAAGAAGTAACAGAGAGAGTAGACAATGGTAATGCAATAGATGTAATTTATCTGGATTTTCAAGAGGCCTTCGATAAGGTACCCCATAATAGACTGATGAACAAGGTCAGAGAATGCGGAGTCAGGGGACAAGTAGGAGAATGGATAGCTAGCTGGCTTCAAGACAGAAAGCAGAGAGTAGGGATAAAAGGTAGCTATTCACAGTGGCAGAAGGTGGGTAGTGGCATTCCACAAGGATCAGTGCTGGGACCACTGTTGTTCACAATTTATATTAACGATTTAGATTTTAGAATCAAAAACACCATTTCTATGTTTGCGGATGACACCAAATTAGGGGGGATAGTCAATACTGAGGTGAACTGCAACAAATTACAGGAGGACATTAATAAACTTGCGGAATGGGCATATAATTGGCAAATGAAGTTCAACACAGATAAAGGTGAGTTATTATATTTTGGTAGGAAGAATAGTGAGGTCACATCACTTGGAGGGTGCGAGTCTCGGTGGGGTAGAGGAACAAAGGGATTTCCGAGTACAAATACACAAAGTTGCGACACAGGCCATAAAAAAAGCAAACCAAGCACTAGGGTTTATTTCTAAAGGGATAGAATTGAAAAGTAGGGAAGTTATGCTAAAACTGTATCGAACCTTGGTTAGACCACACTTGGAGTAGTACTGCGTACAATTCTGGTCGCCATATTATAAAAAGGATATAGAGGCAATGGAGAGGGTGCAGAGAAGATTTACAAGGATGATACCAGAAATGCGAGGGTATACATATCAAGAAAGGATGAACACGCTGGGTCTCTTTTCACTTGGAAAAAGGCTGAGGGGTGACCTAATAGAGGTCTTGAAAATTATGAAAGGTTTTGATAGAGTAGATACAGAGAGAATGTTTCCACTTGTGGGGAAGAGCATAACTAGGTGCCATCAATATAAGATAGTTGCTGCACTGTCGGGGGGGGGGGGGGCAGTACTGAGGCAGCGCCGCACTGTCGGAGGGGCAGTACTGAGGCAGCGCTGCACTGTCGGAGGGGCAGTACTGAGGCAGCGCTGCACTGTCGGAGGGGCAGTATCGAGGGAGCGCTGCACTGTCAGAGGGGCAGTACTGAGGGAGCGCTGCACTGTCGGAGGAGCAGTACTGAGGGAGCGCTGCACTGTCAGGGGGGGCAGTATTGAGGCAGCGCTGCATTGTCGGAGGGGCAGTACTGAGGCAGCACTGAACTGTCAGAGGGCAGTATTAAGGGAGTTCTGCACTGCGGGAGTGCTGCACTGTCAGAGGTGCCATCTTTCCGACAACTTTCTTCCTTTGCTTTTTAATGCAGAAGCATAAACTTTGCCCTGTTAAGATTGACTTTCTTAAATGATTTTTTTTTTCCCTAACTATTCACTCTGTAGGAAGAAGCCGGTGTCGGGAGCAGCAGGAGAGTAGTGAGTGTTTAAACTCACTTTCGTAGGTTTTTTCAGAGGCTTACCAATCTCGCAGACCGGCACCGGTGTTCCAGAGCCACGTCACGATTCAAAGTGACGCGGGCAAGAGGAAGCAGCTGATTGGGTGAGTACGGCCAGGTGAGTATTTATACTACTCTATAGTTTGACAGTTAAGGTTAATAGTTTATAAAGTTTAGAAGGTCTTAATTTTTGTGGTTATAGTTTCTAAGGTCTCTGTTGTGTCGCGGGGAGTGCTAGTAAACAAGGGCCCTTGAGTATATCATTTAATTGTAGTGTAATTAGTTGTATTGATTTAATTCGATTTAATTTAAATTAATTAAAGGGTAAGTCATGGCAGCTCAGCTTGGCCCCGTGGCATGCTCCTCCTGCACTATGTGGGAAATCAGGGACACTTCCTGTCTCCCTGACGACCATGTGTGCGGGAAGTGTATCTAGCTGCAGCTACTGGCAGACCGCATTGCGGCGCTGGAGCTGCGAATGGATACATACTGGAGCATTCGCGATGCTGAGGACATTGTGGATAGCACGTTTGATCAGTTGATCACATCGCAGGTAAAGGCTGCAGAGGCAGGAAGGGAATGGGTGACCGCCAGGCAGAGTAGTAAGCGCAGCTAGGTAGTGCAGAGGTCCCCTGTGGCCATCCCCCTCTCAAACAGATGTACCGCTCTGGATATTGTTGAGGGAGATGGCTTATCGGGGGAAGGCAGCAGCAGCCAACTTCTTGGCACCATGGGTGGTTCTGCTGCCCAGGACGGGAGGAAAAAGAGCGGGAGAGCTATCGTGATAGGGGATTCTATTGCAAGGGGAATAGATAGGCATTTCTGCGGCCACAAATGAGACTCCAGGATGGTATGTTGCCTCCCTGGTGCAAGGGTCAAGGATGTCTCCGAGTGGCTGCAGGGCATTCTGGAGGGGGAGGGTGAACAGCCAGTTGTCATGGTGCATATAGGTACCAACGATATTGGTAAAAACCGGGATGAGGTCCTAAAAGCTGAATATAGGGAGTTAGGAGGTAAATTTAAAAAATAGGACCTCAAAAGGTAATAATCTCAGGATTGCTACCAGTGCCACGTGCTCGTCAGAGTAGAAATAGAAGGATATTTCAGATGAATATGTGGCTAGAGGAATGGTGCAAGGGGGAAGGATTCAAATTCCTGGGACACTGGAACCGGTTCTGGGGGAGGCGAGACCAGTACAAACTGGACGGTTTGCACCTGAGCAGGACCGGGACCAATGTCCTAGGGAGAGTGTTTGCTAGTGCTGTTGGGGAGAGTTTAAACTAAAATGGCAGGGGGTTGGGAACCTGTGCAGGGAGACAGAGGAAAGGGAAGCAAGGATAGAAGCAAAAGACAGGAAGGAGAAAAGCAAAAGTGGAAGTCAGAGAAATCAAGGGTGTAAATCAAACATGGTGTGGAAGTGCAGTTTTTGTCTTGGACACAAAATGGCTTCCTTGAACAAAGAATGATACAAAATGGCCGACTCTGACTTGTTTGGAAAGCAAGAATCCGTTGTTATGTTTCTCATGGAAAATGTATTTAAAGTTTCAGACTATGCTGTCAGCAAAGTCTGCCAGCACAAAGAAACAACAGGCTTTTCCTAATTAAATTGAGATAACCAAGGGCTAGTGAAGTAAACAACCAGACGCCTTGGCCTTGGTGAGAGAAGAACAGATAGATAGACTCCATTTTGTAGAGATTAGTTAGTCTCACGGTAAGGCATTTCTTATGTGTTTTTTAACTTTTAACTTAGCTTACCTTAAACAACATGTCATGTGATATGGAAAGATTGTATTATCAGTGTATAAGAATACTCCATTTTCTGTGATTTGGCAGTCTGTCGTCGTAGCTATTTGGCTATGATTGCATTCTGCTTGCAAGTAAAATATAATAATAAAGCCTTCTTTGACGATATTGTTTAAAGAGTCTTACTCGGAAGTCGAAATTTCGACAATGGCCACAGTAAATAATATTACAGGAAACTTTCGTTTATCCGGCACCGACGGGACCGGCGTGGTGCCGGTTGATCGAAAGTGCCGGATTACAGAGAGCTATACTTACCAAGGTACGAGAGCCCCGTACACGGCCACAGGCTTAACAATTGGGACCCGGAGAGGGAAAGTAAACGAGACTCCGGCTTTTTCCTCCGTGGCTGTGACAGGTCCGAGTCGGAAGAACTTTGACCCCCCTTTCGTGGGGGCGAAAGGTCAGAATCGGGGTCTTGTCTGTACAATAAAACTTACCTGATTTTTGCCGGTTAAGCGAGAATTCTGGATATTTGGGTGCCGGATAAACGAAAGTTTCCTGTAATTCTAAAAGGTCTAAGAGTTAAAAAAAAAAACAAGCCTGAAGGCTTTGTGTCTTAATGCGAGGAGCATTCGTAATAAGGTGGATGAATTAGCTGCGCAAATAGATGTAAACGGATGTGATATGATTGGAATTATGGAGACATGGCTCCAGGGTGAACAAGGCTGGGAATTCAACATCCAGGGGTATTCAATATTCAGGAAAGACAGGCAAAAAGGAAAAGGAGGTGTGGTGGCATTGCTGGTTAAAGAGGAGATTAACACAATAGTAAGGAAGGATATTAGCTCTGATGATGTGGAATCTGTATGGGTAGAGCTGAGAAATACCAAGGGGCAGAAAACATTAGTGGGAGTTGTATACAGACCCCCAAACAGTAATGCTGAGGTTGGGGATGGCATTAAACGGGAAATTAGAGACGCGTGAAATAAGGACACAGCAGTTATCATGGGTGACTTTAATCTACATATAGATTGGGCTAACCAAATTCGTAACAATATCGTGGAGGAGGAATTCCTAGAGTGTATACGGGATGGTTTCCTGGACCAATATGTCGAGGAACCAACTAGAGATCAGGCCATCTTAGACTGGGTATTATGTAATGAGAAAGGATTAATTAGCAATCTTGTTGTGCGAGGCCCCTTGGGGAAGAGCGATCATAATATGATAGAATTCTTCATTAAGATGGAGAGTGAAGTAGTTGACTCAGGGACTAGGGTTCTGAATTTAAATAAAGGAAACTATGATGGTATGAGGTGCAAGTTGGCTAGGATGGATTGGGGAACGTTACTTAAAGGGTTGACGGTGGATAGGCAATGGCAAACATTTAAAGATCGCATGGATGAACTACAGAATTTGTTCATCCCTGTTTGGCATAAAAATAAAACAAAAAAGGTGGCTCAACCGTGGCTAACAAGGGAAATTAGGGATAGCATAAGATCCAAGGAGAGGACATATAAATTGGCCAGAAAAAGCAGCAAACCTGAGGATTGAGAGCAGTTTAGGATTCAGCAAAGGAGGACTAGGGATTAATTAAGAGCGGGGAAATAGAGTATGAGAGTAAGCTTGCAGGGAACATAAAAACTGACTGTAAAAGCTTCTTTTGATATGTGAAGAGAAAAAGATTGGTGAAGTCAAGTGTTGGTCCCTTGCAGTCAGAATCAGGGGAATTTATAATGGGGAACAAAGAAATGGCAGACCAAATAAATACATACTTTGGCTCTGTCTTCACAAAGGAGGACACAAATAACCTCCCAGAGATGTCGGGGAACATAGGATCTAATGAGAGGGAGGAACTGAATGAAATCAGTATTTGTAGGGAAATGGTGTTAGGGAAATTGACGGGATTGAAGGCCGATAAATCCCCAGGGCCTGATAATCTACATCCTAGGGTACTTAAGGAAGTGGCCCTAGAAATAGTAGATGCATTGCCGGTCATCTTCCAAAATTCTATAGACTCTGGAACAGTTCCCATGGATTGGAGGGTAGCTAATGTAACCCCACTATTTAAAAAAGGTGGTAGAGAGAAAACGGGGAATTATAGACCGGTAAGCCTGACATCGGTAGTGGGGAAAATGCTAGAGTCCATTATAAAAGATGTAATAGCAGAGCACTTGGAAAACAGTGACAGGATCGGACAAAGTCAACATGGATTTACAAAAGGTAAATCATGCTTGACTAATCTACTGGAATTTTTTGAGCATGTAACTGGTAGAATAGATAAGGGAGAACAAGTGGATGTGGTGTATTTGGACTTTCAGAAGGCTTTCGATAAGGTCCCGCATAAGAGATTAGCGTGCAAAGTTAAAGCACATGGGATTGGGGGTAAGGTACTGACTTGGATAGAAAACTGGTTGGCAGACAGGAAGCAAAGAGTTGGAATAAACGGGTCTTTTTCCGAGTGGCAGGCAGTGACTAGTGGGGTACCGCAGGGATCGGTGCTAGGACCCCAGTTATTCACAATATATATTAATGATCTAGACGAGGGAACTAGATGTAATATCTCCCAAGTTTGCAGACGACACAAAGCTGGGTGGGTGTGTGTGCTGTGAGGAGGATGCAGAGAAACTCCAGTATGATTTGGACAGGTTGGGTGATTGGGCAGATGCATGGCAGATGCAGTATAATGTGGATTAATGCAAGGTTATCCACTTTGGTGGCAAAAACAGGAAGGCAGATTATCTAAACGGCAATAGATTGGAAAAAGGGGAAGTGCAACGAGACCTGGGTGTCCTTGTGCACCAGTCGCTGAAGATAAGCATGCAGGTGCAGCAGGCGGTTAAGGCGGCAAATGGTACGTTGGCCTTCATAGCGAGAGGATTCGAGTACAGGAGCAAGGATGTCTTGCTGCAGTTGCACAGGGCCTTGGTGAGACCACACCTTGAGTATTGTGTGCAGTTTTGGTCGCCTTATCTGAGGAAGGATGTTCTTGCCATGGAGGGAGTGCAGCGAAGATTCACCAGACTGATACCTGGGATGGCAGGAATGACGTATGAAGAGAGATTGGGTCGATTGGGCTTGTATTCGCTAGAGTTTAGAAGAATGAGAGGGGATCTCATTGAAACTTATAAAATTCTAACAGGACTAGACAGACTAGATGCAGGAAGGATGTTCCCGATGGCGGGGGAGTCCAGAACCAGGGGTCACAGTCTAAGGATAAGGGGTAAGCCATTTAGGACTGAGATGAGGAGGAATTTCTTCACCCAGAGAGTGGTAAACCTGTGGAATTCTCTACCACAGAAGGCAGTTGAGGCCAATTCATTAAATATATTCAAGAAGGAGTTAGATATATTTCTTAAGGCTAAAGGGATCAAGGGATATGGGGAGAAAGCAGGGACAAGGTACTGAATTTGGATGATCAGCCATGATCTCATTAAATGGCAGAACAGGCTCGAGGGGCCGAATGGCCTAATCCTGCTCCTATCTTCTATGTTTCTATGATTGTGTTTGGCTTGGTTTTTTTGTGCAAGATGGTGAGGGAAGAAATAGGCATCAGAATAAAAGACAAAAACAGAGTTAGTTTAGATAGCCAGAAGTCGTACTTCTCAGAATCATTGACCTCCTGGAATAGATCGCCTAAAATCACTTCAGAAGCCGTCTAGATGGGTTGCTGAGTGAAGTACATTTGCTGTGAAGAGATCGATGGGGTAAGCTGTAATTACTGATATTAGTCTGCATGAGTTTGATCGGCTTCAGGGGTTGGAGAGGAAATTCCCAGAGGTTTTTTTCAAAATGAGCCTAATGTTTTGCCTCTCTCGGGAGGTTATGTGACTGGTTGATGCTGCATGTAGGCTGCCTGTGTCTGGGTGAGACAGGCTGGGCGGGGCAATCAGTCTTTTCTGGCTTTTATTTGTATGTTTATATGTATGTTTTTGACAAGAAATAGTTTTTATTAGTTGAAAAGTGGAAGCGAAGGGCTGAGGCCCACAGTACAGGACCCCACCAAGGGTGAATATAATAAAAGGGAAGATGAGGCAAATCAGACAGTAATGATTAGGCGATGCCAAACCTGGATTTTAAAAAGCTTTGAAAATTGTGGCAGAGTGTCCTGGGAAAGAGTGAGGTAAAGATTGATGAGACTTGATATTAACATTGACAATGCAGGGAGAAGAGTGTAATTCAATATATTTGCAGCTGAAGAGGAACAGGAGAGGGAGAAGTTAAAAGGAGCATTCATGAGAAGGTTGCAATGGGGCAGGAAAGCGGAGCGAATAGCAGATTGAGATAGAATGGAGCTCGGAGAACAGAGAGGCATTGAGAGAGGAGCAGCCGATGGGGGAGAAATTGGAGGAGTGTAGAGATCGAGGTGGAGAAGGAGAGAGGAGGGAGACAGTTTGCTTATCACTGGCCCCACAACGAAAGTTTAGGCCTCCCATGTCCCGGACTTTCCTCCCCGATCACGAAACCCAAGGATGTATCCTTGGCCCCCCGTCTTATTTCTCCTCTACATGTTGCCCCTCGGTGACATCATCTGAAGACAACGTCAGATTCCAGATATACACTGATGACAACTGGCTCTACCTCAACACCACCTCTCTCGACCCCTCCACTGCCTCTGATTTGTCATGCTGCTTGTCCGACATCCAGTACTGGATGAGCAGAAATTTCCTCCAATTAAATACTGGGAAGACCGAAGTCATTGTCTTCGGTCCCCGCCACAAACTCTGTTCTCTGGCCACCGACTCCATCCCTCTTCCTGGCCACTGTCTGAGGCTGAACCACACTGTTTGCAACCATGGCATCCTATTTGACCCTGAGCTTCCGACCTCATAACCTCTCAATCACCGACTTCCACCTCCGTAACATCGCCCATCTCCGCCCCTGCCTCAGCTCATCTGTTGAAGAAACTCTTATCCATGCTTTTGTTACCTCTAGACTTGACTATCCCAATGCTCTCCTGGCCGGCCTCCTATCTTCCACCCGACATAAAAATGAGCTCATCCAAAACTCTACTGCTCATATCCTAACTCGCACTAAGTCCCGCTCACCATCACCCCTGTGCTCGCTGATCGACATTGGCTCCTGGTCCAGCAACGCCTCAACTTTAAAATTCAAATTCCTCCATGGTCTTACTAGCTCTCTAACCTCCTCCAGCCCTGCAACCCTCTGAAATCTCTGTGCTCCTCCAATTCTGACATCTTGCGCTTCCCCGATTTACATCACTCCACTTTTGGTGGCTGTGCCTTCAGCAGTCGAAGCCCGAAGCTCAGGAATTCCCTCCCTGAACCGCTCTACCCCTCTCTCCTCCTTTAAGGTGCTCCTTAAAACCCACTTCTTTGATCAAGCTTATGTTCACCTGTCTTAATATCTCATGTGACTCGGTGTGAAATTTTATCTGATAACGCTCCTGTGAAGTGCCTTGGGACGTTTTACTACATTAAAGGCGCTATATAAATGCAAGTTGTTGTTAACCCTCCTGAAAACCCCTCCCTGCCACTTAGAGTACCGAGGACTATTCCTTTGGTCCCTGGTGACCTCCCCCCGTTGTCAGGAATTGCACTCCTGTTCGCCAGCCAGCTGCTGCTTCCCGACGGTAAAAATCACCTGGCCAATGGAGTTAAAATCTCCTAGGCGTCTAGTTGTCACCGTCAGGGCTGTTTGCCACCTACCTCTCTTCCGACCCAGAGTTAAAATCGGGGTTATAAATGAGCAAAGTCGTCCCTCGGCAGGTTGTAGATTGGGTCATAGAAGGTTGTGATTTACAAAGCAAAATTGAAGCTCAGGCTTTGAACACTATCTGCAAGACAGCTCTGTGCAATAATGCAGGTGTTTTTATGAAGCATACCGTCTTGATTTGGCAAGCTGATGACCATTTCACTGCTGTAAGCTGAACACTGGCCTCATTTGTTCCCTCATCTTCTGAACTTGTGTTTATATTACAATTCAAGGGATAGCATCATCAACCTCGCTTTATTTCAATTTCCACATAAGATCATAACATAAGAAATAGGAGCAGGATTAGGCCATTTGGCCCCTCAAGCCTGCTCCGCCATTCAATAAGATCATGGCTGATCTTCTACCTCAACTCCACTTTGCTGCCCTATCCCCATATCCCTTGATTCCCTTAATATCCAAAAATCTACCCATCTGTGTCTTGAATATACTCAACCAATGAGGTGCCACATAAAAGGTTACTACACAAGATAAGAGCTCATGGGGTTGGGGGTAATATATTAGCATGGATAGAAGATTGGCTAACTAACAGAAAACAAAGAGACGGGATAAATGGATCATTTTCAGGTTGACAAACTGTAACTAGTGGGGTGCCGCAGGGATCAGTACTGGGGCCTCAACTATTTACAATTTATATTAATGACTTGGATGAAGGGACCGAGTGTAATGTAGCCAAATTTGCTGATGATACAAAAGTAGGTGGGAAAGCAAATTGTGTGGAGGATGCAAAGAATGTCCAAAGGGATATAGGTAGGCTAAGTGAGTGGGCAAAAATCTGGCAGATGGAGTATCATGTGGGAAAATGTGAGGTTATCCACTTTGGTAGTAAAAATAAAAAAGCAAATTACTTAAATGGGGAGAGATTACAAAATGCTGAGGTACAGTGGGATCTGGGGGTCCTTGTACATGAATCACAAAAAGTTAGCATGCAGGTACAGCAAGTAATTAGGAAGGCAAATGGAATGTTGGCCTTTATTGCAAAGGGAATTAAGTATAAAAGTAGGTAAGTCCTGTTACAACTGTACAGGGCGTTGGTAAGACCACAACCTGGAGTACTGCGTACAGTATTGGTCTCCTTATTTAAGGAGGGATATGCTTGCATTGGAGGCAGTTCAGAGAAGGTTCACGAGATTAATTCCTGAGATGAAGAGGTTGTCTTATGAAGAAAGGTCGAGCAGGTTGAGCCTATACTCATTGGAGTTTAGAAGAATGAGAGGTGATCTTATTGAAACATAAGATTCTGAGGGGGCTTGACAGGGTAGATGCAGGGAGGATGTTTCCCCTCATGGGGGAATCTCGAACTAGGGGGCATAGTTTCAGAATAAGGGGTCGTCCATTTAATATGGAAATGAGGAGGAATTTCTTCTCTCAGAGGGTCGTGAATCTTTGGAATTCTCTTCCCCAGAGAGCTGTGGAGGCTGAATATATTAAAGGTGGAGATAGACAGATTTTTGAATGGTAAAGGAGTCATGGGTTATGGGGAGCAGGCAGGGAAGTGCAGTTGATGCCAAGATCAGATCAGCCATGATCTTATTGAATGGTGAAGCAGGCTCGAGGGGCCAAATGACCTACTCCTGCTCCTACGTCTTATGTTCTTATGAGGCTCCACAGCCCTCTGGGGTAGAGAATTCCAAAGATTCACCACCCGAGTGAAGAAATTTCTCAACTCAGTTCTAAATGGCTGACCCCTTATTCTGAGACTGTGACCCCTGGTTTGAGACTCCCCAGCCAGGGGAAACATCCTCCCTGCATCTACCCTGTAAGAATTTTGTATGTTTCAATGAGACCACCTCTCATTCTTCTAAACTGTAGGAATATAGGCCTAGTCTACTCAATCTATCCTCATAGGACAATCCCCCCATCCCAGGAACCAGTCTGGTGAACATTCATTGCACTCCCTCTATGGCAAGTATATCCTTCCTTAGGTAAGGAGACCAAAACTGTACACAATACTTCAGGTATGGTCTCACCAGGGCCGTATATAATTGCAGTAAGACATCTTTCCTCTTATACTCAAATCCTCTTGTAATAAAGGCCAACATACCATTTGCTTTCCTAATTGCTTGCTGTACCTGCATGTTAACTTTCAGTGATTCATGTACAAGGACACCCAGGTCCCTCTGGACACCAACATTTCCCAATCTCTCACCATTTAGAAATACACATTTCTCCACATTATATTCCATTTGCCATGTTCGTGCCCACTCACTTAGCCTGTCTATATCCCCTTGAAGCCTCCTTGCATCACAACTTACATTCCCACCCAGCTTTGTATCATCAGCAAACTTGGATATATTATACTTGGTCCCCTCATCCAAATCATTGATGTAGATTGTGAATAGCTGAGGCCCAAGCACTGATCCTTGCAGTACCCCAATAGTTACAACCTGCCAACCCAGAAATGACCCGTTTATTCCTACTCTCTTGTTAGCCAATCCTCAATCCACGCTAGTATATTACCCCCATCCCATGAACCCTAATTTTATTTAATAACCTCTTGTATGGCACCTTATCGAATGCCTTCTGAAAATCCAAATACACCACATCCACTGGTTCCCCCTTATCTATTCTGCTAGTTACAACCTCAAAAAACTCATTCGTCAAACACGATTTCCCTTTCATAAATCCGTGTTGACTCTGCCCAATCCTATTACTATTTTCTAAGTGCCCTGTTACCATGTCCTTAATAATAGATTCTAGCATTTTCCCTACTACTGATGTCAGGCTAACTGGTCTGTAGTTCCCCGTTTTCTCTCTCCCTCCTTTCTTAAATAGTGGGGTTACATTTGCTACCTTCCAATCCGCGGGAACCATTCTAGAATCTATCGAATTTTGGAAAATGATAACCAATGCATCCACTATCTCTATAGCCACCTCTTTCAAAACCCTAGGATGTAGGCCATCAGGTCCAGGGGATTTATCGGCTTTCAGTCCCATTAATTTCTCCAGTACTATTTCTTTTACTAATACTAGTTTCTTTCAGTTCCTCATTCTCGCTAGACCCTTGGTTCTCCACTATGTCCGGGAAGTTTTTTTGCGTCTTCTTCCATGAAGACAGACACAAAGTATTTGTTTAATTTCCCTGCCATTTCCTTGTTCCCCATTATAATTTCTCATGTCTCAGCTTGTAAGGGACCCACATTTACTTTTGCTAATCTTTTCCTTTTTACATACCTATCGAAGCTTTTACAGTCTGTTTTTATGTCTCGCTAGTTTACTCTCATTCTATTTTCCCTTTATCAATTTCTTGGTCCTCCTTTGCTGAAATCTAAAATCCTCCCAATTCTCAGGCTTACTACTCTTTTTGGCAGCATTATAAGCCTCTTCCTTTGATCTAACACGATCTTTAACTTCTCTTGTTAGCCACGGTTGGACCACGTTTCCTGTGGGGCTTTTGTGCCTTAAAGGAATGTATTTTTGTTGTAAATTATGTATTAATTCTTTAAATGCTGCCCATTGCTTCTCTACCGTCGTACCTTTTAATGTAGTTTCCCAATCTACCTTAGCCAACTTGCCCCTCATACCTACGTAGCTTGCTTTGTTTAGATTGAAGACCCTACTTTTGGATTTAATTAAGTCACTTTCAAACTCAACATAAAATTCTATCATATTATGGTCATTCTTCCCTAAAGGCCCCTTTACTTCAAGGTTATTAATTAACCCTTTCTCATTGCACAATACTAGATCTAAAATAGCCTGTTCCCTAGTTGGTTCCTCAACATACTGATCTAGAAAACTATCTTGTACACATTGTGAACTCGTCCTCCACACTATTACTGCAAATTTGGTTTGCCCAGTCTATATGTAGATTAAAGTCCCCCATGATTACTGTATTATCCTTGTTACATGCGCCTCTAATTTCCTGATTTATACTCTGCCCTACATTACAACTACTGTTTGGGGCCCTATAAACAACTCCCACCAATGTTTTCGGCCCCTTGCTGTTTCTTAGCTCTACCCAAACTGATTCTACTACTTGATTTTCAGAGCCAAGATCCTTTCTCTCAACTGTCTTTATCCCATCCTTTATTATCAGGGTTACCCCTCCTCCTTTTCCATTTTACCTGTCCCTGCTAAAAGTTATGTATCCTGGAATATTTAGTTCCCCACCTTGGCCACTTTGCAACCACATCTGTTATGGATATTAGATCAAACCTGTTAATTTCTATCTGAGCTATTAATTCATCTATTTTGTTGCGAATGCTTTGCGCAGATATAGTGCCTTTAGCTTTGACTTATTTCTCTTTATCCCTGATGTAACCTTAGTCACTGATGCCTTATTACCTTTGTTACTCTCTTTGTCTCTTCCTGACCCACTCTGATTATTTTTACCCAAAACTCTACTCTGCTCTAGAGCCTTGACATTTTTCTCGCGGCTTTCAAATTTACTCTTTCCAAAATAATTATTTAATATTTCTGCCATCTCTCTATCATGACCAGTGGTATTATCCTGTATATCCCTTAATGGCCCTATTCCCATCCCAACCTTCCTTTTTTTATTGATGTGCCTGTAAAATATTTGACTATTTTGTTTCACGTTCCTTGATAATTGTATTTCATAGTTTCTCTTTGCCTTCCTAATTGTTTTTTTGACTTCTCTCCTAATCTTTGTATTCTCCCTTATCATGCACTCCCCTGCTGTCTATGTACTTAATGTATGCCTCTTTCCTTACCCTCAATTGTTCCCTTGTGGCTTTATTCATCCATGGCGTCTCATTAGTGTTTAGTTTGTTCTTTCATTTTAGCGGAATATATTTTTCCTGCACTCTGTTGAACACTATTTTAAATATTTCCCATTGCCTTTCTTCATCGTTGTTTGCCAATATTGTTGCCCATTTTATTTTCCCAAGTTCTATTCTCAGCCCCACAAAATCAGCTTTTTCCCAATCTATTACCCTGGTTTTCGTCATACTTATGTCCTTCTCAATTACATCTTCAAGCGTATTATATGATGGTCACTATTGCCAAGATGTTCCCCATCTTTAACTTCTCTTATTTGCTCTGGTTCATTCCCCATTACTGGATCCTCCCTTGTTGGGCTTTTTACATATTGGGTTAGAAAAGTGTCCTGTACACATTGTAGGAACTCCATTCCCTTATCCCCTTTACCTACCTCTTCTGTCCAATTAATATCGGGGTCGTTGAAATGCCCCATGATTATTCTTGTGTTTTTTTACTCATTTCCCCAATTTGTCTGCATAGTTGTTCCTCCACCTCCCTTCCACTAGTCGGTGGTCCGTGGACTACACCTATTAGTGTGATTGTTCCTTCATTATCTTTTATCTCTATCCATATGGATTCTATTTTTGTCTTGCTGATAGCCGAGTCACTTTTTTTACTGCCAGTATGTTATCTCTAATAAGTACAGCTACTCCACCTCCCCTTTTTCCCCCTCTATCTTTTATAAATATGTTATACCCTGCAATGTTTAATTCCCAGTCCTGATTTTTCTGTAGCCATGTCTCAGTGATCCCCACTATGTCTGGTTCCTCACAACGCACGATTGCCTCCAGCTCCCGCTTTATTATGGACACTATGTGCATTGCTATACAGACAGTTTAACTCATTTTTAATAGGATTTCCTCTCACTTTATGTTTACCATCTTTTTAGACTCCTGTTCTATAAGTCTATTTATTCCCTTGCCATCAACGTCCTCCCTTACTTTATTCTTTCCTATGCTCTCTTTTCCTGTTTTGTTTACAATTAGGCTGGTTAGGTTTCTTGTAGATCCCTCCTTCCATCTTACTAGTTGAAGGCCTTTGCCATCTCCCTATTTACCCTTTCCACTAGGACACGGGTCCCATCCCAGTTCAGGTGGAGCCTGTCCCATCGGTACAGCTCCTTCTTGTCCCAGAACTGGTGCCAGTGTCCCATGAAAAGGAACTCCTCTTTCCCACACCAGCCCTTTAGCCACGTGTTAATTCTCCTGATCTGTCTGCTTTTATGCCAATTTGCACGCGGCTCGGGCAATAATCCAGAGATTATTATCCTCGAGGTCCTGCTTTTTAAATTTAGAGCCTAACTCCTGATACTCTTTCAGCAGGACCTCCTCCCTGTTCCTACTTATGTCATTTGTTCCAACATGGACCACGACAACTGGATTTATCCCCTCCCTTTCCAAGTTCCTCTCCAGCCGCCATGAGATATCCCTTACCCTGGCAACACACCCTTCGGGATTTTCGTTCCTGGCTGCAGAGGACGCTATCTGTCCCTCTAATTATAGAGTCCCCTATCACTACCACATTTCTATTCTGCTCTTCCCCCCTTGGACAGCCTTCTGAGCCACGGTGCCTTGGTCTGCATTGTGGCTGTCCTCCCTGCAGTCTTTCTTCTTGTCCTCACAGGTAGCGAGTACTTCGCACCCGTTGGACAGGACCAGTGTCTGCGGGATCTCCTTCTCAACCTCTCTTAAATTCCCGCTACCCGGCTCCCTAGCAGTCACACCCTCCCCTTCCTGAACCTGTGCTTACCTCTGGGGTGTGACTGCATTCTGGATAAAACTGTCCAGAAATTCCTCCCCTTCCCTTACGTGTCGGAGTTAAATGTAGCTCTCAAGGGGTTAAACTGAAAGAACAGCAGAGCTGGGAAGTGTGGTGTAGGATTCAGATAAAGTGTCCGAGCCAGTGTGTTTCAGACAGTGAAAGTTAGTTTCAAGATTTCAGGATACGTTCACACCTTTTGAAGTGGGGATTTTCATTTCACAGAAGCACAGCACAAGGTGTCTGCTGACAATATACTCTTGGGAGAAGGGATAGTCAGTTTGGTTGTCAGGCCTGCTGACGAATCCTTGAATGGAGAAGGAGTCAGAGGCAATGCCTTCCATTTCTTGTGAATACTCACTATATGGAAGACGACACTTGGGCAGTCAATTAGGTCCTTTAAACAGGAGACAGAGGTGTCAGCCTGGGGCCCAGAGCTGGAAGACGCAGGATGACATTTTTGCAGTTAGAAGTGGTCTCGAAGGGCGCTGCCGAAAACAAGTCAACTAGCCAGCCAGACAATTAGGTAGGAAGGAGGCCTGGTCTAGCGAAGGCTGACCAGGATGAGTTAAGTGAGCCCGTTAACAGGTATAGTGTGGCAAATGTATTATTTTTCTTGTTCAAGGAGGGTTCTATAGTTGGGCGGATGAAGCCGAGTTTTGTTTACATCAGATGTTCTGTACGTTCACTTACTGTTTTTAAAATAAAGCAGCTTAATGGTTCGTATCTGGCCTCGACTCATCAACATTTCAGTCCGCCTTCAGACATCTCGTAGAAGCGCACGTTAAAAACAGGCTATCCAGTTCGCATCACAAGGGAAATCTACTGTTACACTGCTGGGTTATGCTATTGTTTAATTAGATACCAGGCAGTATGGGCACACCAGGGAACCCAAGACCCTTGGGCCACTTATAGGAGTGACGAGTACTGCTGCATGGGCAGATCTGAAACTTGGATTAGAAACATTGATAATTCAACAGATTGAAACACAAATATATTTACTTGTTCCAAGAAAGAAAGGGACCACACAACCAACACCTGGGGGTGGGGGGAGAAGGGGAGGAAAGAAGGGAAAGAGAGAAAGAAAAGGATGAATCTCCTGCAATGGCTTCTCTTCCCGCTCCGTTACCTGTGGAGTCCCCCAAGGACCCCTATCCTATTTCTCATCCACATCCTGCCCCTCGGCGACATCATCCAAAATCATGTTTGATTCCACAAGTACGCTGACGACACTCAGCTCTCCAAAACTCTCCCAAAACTGAGAATAGGAACAGGAGTAGGCCATTTAGCCCCTCGAGTCTGTTCCACCATTCATTGAGATCATGGCTGATCTGTGACCGAACTCCATATATCCGCCTTTACCCTGTATCCCTTAATATCTTGGTTTAAAAAAATCTCTCAGTCTCAGATTTAAAATTAACAATGGATCTCACATCAATTGCTGTTTGCGGAACAGAGTTCCAAACTTCTACCACCCTTTGCCTACCTTGAAATCCATTTGCCACAGTTTTTCACATTCACTTATTCTATTAATATCTTTGTAATTTTATGCTTCCATCTGCACTGCTCACAATGCCGCCTATCTTTGTCTCATCCACAAATTTGGATGTGTGGCTTTCTATCCCATCATCTAAGTCGTTAATAAATAAGGTGAATAGTTAAAGTCCCAACTCAGATCCTTGCGGGCCACCACTAGTCACAATGGTGGGAGAGGGGACGGAAATCAGAGCCAACACCTTGGGGCGGGGTGGGTGTGGGGGGAGAATCACAGGGCCAACACCTGTGGGAGGGGTGGGGGAAATCACAGAACCAACACCGGGGGGAGGGGTGGGGGAAATCACAGAACCAACACCGGGGGGATTGGGGGGGGGGGTGGAAGGGAAATCACAGGGCCAACACCTGGGGGATTGGGGGGGGGAAATCACAGGGCCAACACCTGGGGGATTGGGGGGGGGGGGGGAATCACAGAACCAACACCAAGGGGGGGGGGGGGAAATCACAGGGCCAACACCTCGGGGATTAGGGGGGGGGTGGGGAATCACAGAACCAACACCTGGGGGGATTGGGGGGATCACAGGGACAACACCTGGGGGTTTGGGAGGGGGGGGGAGATCACAGGGCCAACACCTGGGGCATTGGGGGGAAATCACAGGGCCAACTTCTGGGGGATTGGGGGGGGGGGGGGGGAAATCATGGGCCAACACCTGGGGCATTGGGGGGAAATCACAGGGCCAACACCTGGGGGATTGGGGGTTTGGGGGGGGGGGAATCACAGGGCCTACACCTGGGGGATTGGGGGTTTGGGGGGGGGGGGGGAATCACAGGGCCTACACCTGGGGCATTGGGGGGAAATCACAGGGCCAACACCTGGGGGATTGGGGGGAAATCACAGGGCCAACTTCTGGGG